>VUQR01011629.1:4226-38292 GCA_015108515.1 Hemichromis elongatus
ACAACGGCCGGCGGTCACTAAGCAACTGTAAACGAATGGTTACTTTAAACTCTCATAAACAACTTTAAACGTAAATCAGTTCAAACACAAATCACTTTAAACATAGATCCGCACCGCCTCAAACGTAACTGGCGGTTACAGGTTGGCAAATTGCAACAAACATTTTACAATATGAGAAAAACCGCACAGTGTGTCACAAGGTTCTGTTTTGGAGCCTTTATTGTTTCTGTTGTATATACTCCCTCTTCAGCACTTTTTGAACACTTTTAAGGACATTTTTTTTATCACTGTTATGCAGATAAAATTCAGCTATATCTCCTTTAAGCCCCAAGATGTTTCCAAGCTACAGATTTTGTATAGCTGCATGGACTTTATTAGAGGTTGGACGTCTGATAACTTTCTTTAATTTAATAAGGAAAAAACTGAAGTCCTTGTTTGTGCTCCCAAAAAAAAATGTACCTGGGGTTATGAAAACTTAGGTCCTCTTGTTACATTTGGCAAACCTTCTGTCAGGAACCTTGGTGTAATTTTTGAGTTAGCTCTGACTTTGGACGCTCAGGCTAAATCTCTGGTCTGCTCCTGTTTTAACACTTGAGAAATATTGCTAAGTTGAGTCTTATTGTATCACGCTCATAACTGGAAACTTTCATACATGCATTAGTTTAATCTCATTTGGATTATTGTAATTCTTTGTTCACTTATTTGTGTAAAGCCTCTTTGGAGCATCTGCAAGTTGTTCAGAATGCTGCTGCAAGGCTTCTGACCAAGTCTTCCAAGTACTCCCATGCCACACCTGAACTGGCTCCCTATTAAATTTACTTTAAGATCATGACTTTGACATTCAGGGCTCTTTATGGACAAGCACCAAAATACAGCAGTGATCTTTTACATCCATACATCCCAGCAGGTTCCTGAGGTCATTTGATCAGGGCTTACTGTCTGTCCATCATATGAAGCTGAAAACAAAAGGTGACAGAGCTTTTGTAACTGTGGCCCCCAGACTGTGGAACTTTCTCCCTTTAAGCTTGAGATCTGTGGACTCAGTGGTCTCTTTTAAAAACAGCTAAAAACTCATCTTTTTAAATTTGAAATAAGAGGGTTTTTTTCCCCCCACTGAATAAACTTTATACAAATTATTAAAATTGATCAGGTGCAAAGTAACCAGCAGAGGAGCACAATAAAGGATACAGCAGTGCAATTAATACTTTAAAGTGCTTGCTACTTTAGTGTGACATAGAAAATATGCACAGCATGGTAAGAGAGAAATGATAGTATTAACTTAAGTGTTAACAAAAGTTAAAAGCATCTCATGGAAATGATTGCGTGTAACATCTTTTTCCAATGTTAATAGGAAGATGATGTGGTAGATGTGGCCTTAATCCAACACAGCTGATTCAAATGCCTAAATTACCTCCTCAACATGTCTTGAAGTTCTCCAGAGGCCTGGTGATGAACTCATCATTAATTTTTTCAGGTGTGTTGACCCAGGATGATATCTAAAAGCTGCAGGACACTGGCCCTTGAGGCTTGAAGTTCCCCCACCCCTGTGCTATAGGGAAGACATAATGCATAGCCTGATGAATGTTAAAAGAATGAAAGAATGGCATCACTCATTAAATGATGCTATGCCTTAGGTGTAGAATCTGCAACTGAAAAATGCTGTAAATAGGATAGTCATTTCAAGAGACCAAGGTCTCATCACTCGAAATTCATTTCAGCTTGGAAGACACATGTGCAAGTCCATTGGTGAAACAGTAACATGCAAAATAGCATCCAAAATTGAGTTTGTCTGGACATGCCCAAGTAGACGACCTTGAATGACTGGATAAATCTTGTAGCTTCTAGGGAAATGCCCTAGAACAGATAAAAACAGCCAGAATGTTTTTTCATGTTTCTGCAAGAATATTTTAGCATAGATAGAAAATTGGTTATTTAGCCTATTTTATCTTATATCAAAATGTCATATTGCATGAGGTTAATCACTGTTGTTCAAAAATAATCAAATGCAGATATGGCAATGCAGAAAGCAAATATGTATTTATTTACCTTTTCCCCAGATAACAGGATAGTGTATGCCTCAGCACGGGGTCCCCCCCTTTGGTGTGTGGATTAATGGGAACAACATGGAATTATTTCTTCACTCCCCTAATGTGTAAGATCATTCTTTAAATTTAAATATCCTATTACAATTCAATAAGTGGATAGAAAGGGATGAGCATCTGAAGAAAATGCACTGGATCTGTCCAAGAATACTAAACAGATTATACATATTCACAGGGGCCAGCACACCTCGGTGAATAGAGAGCTATGGATTTGCCCAGGCTCTGTTCCTGGCATTTTAATCCACTATGGAGATTAAAGCTGTTATCCACCTTCATCTCAAATAATGTGACACATACTGTACAACACATCCTTACCATTGCAGGTGTGATATAAACATCATCTGTAGATTTTGATGAATATTCTCAAAATACATTTCCCCTGAAGGATGGATACAGTGCAGACCTTTCCTTTACAGACAGATTCTTAAAATATGTGTACTTATTTTAGTGCTTTTGGCTTTTAGGATTTCTGATCAAATGGTTTAATCTTGATTCGTTCAAACTGCATTCTTAACAGCAATGCATATTTTATTCCTGTAAAAGTTTAATCCTGAGACATCTACAAATGATTCTCAAATTTAAATCAAAGCTGTTAACTTATGTGTCTAACAGTGTCACTGTTAAAGCCCAGAAACTCAATCTAAAAATCCCCAGCTACAATAAAAGCTTACACAAAAGTCATAGAGTAAAGAATGGTGGATCTTTGATCCTACAAACTTTAGTCCCTGAGGGCAAGTCGTAGACCCGTCTTTCTGTTTTTACTTCAAAAATATATTACTGCTAGAAATCTTGTGACGCAGCAAGCTACTGAACTTCCTAACATTGAGTGCTGCTATTGTCTTTAGCCTTTTTGTTATTTGTGCTTGTGTCTACTACTTGATGCAAATTACATGATATCTAATCCTGGTCTTTGGCATTGAAATACGTGGCTCATTCTCAGCTTTTCTTGCTTTTGGGCCCTTTTTCCACTGCTACATATTGACAAGGAAAGATGTTTTTGAAAGAAGCTAATGTTGGCTGATATTGCAACTTACTGTGTTCCTGGCTTTCTCAGTACTACAACATCACCATTTCCTGCAATAGCCTTAGTAGCCTTTGTTTATATTGAAAAGCCTTAACCTTTTTTTTTATTATCTAAATGATTGAACCTGAACAGATTTTTACTATAATTATTATTTTAGTACAATTACTTTTGCATAGCCCCTCTAAAGCAGAACTGCTGTAGTAGTTAGCTTAGAGCATTTAAAACAGCAGCTTTTACCAAATTTCGGTCTCATGATTGTAAAAGCTGTGAGAATGAATGAAATGAATGAACAAAATGTGGTGATCTATTTATTCCATTTATCGGAACTTGTCTGATGGAATTTTCTGTCCTATGTTTATGACTTGAGGATAAACAAAAAAACCAAAAAGCAGTAATAACCTTTCTGAATTACTTGAGTTTGTGCTTCTCTCAAACATGTGAAAGAAAAAACAAAGTTTTTTACTATTAAAAAAAAAAAAATCCCAGTTTACATTTCTGTTTTTTTCTGTGCAATGAATGGAAAAGAAAAGGTAAAGATAAGAAAAAGATTACGGTGCTTAAAGTAAGAGGTTGTTTCTGTAATATTGATTTCACACCACAAGAGGATCAGGTGTACCCCTAATGCACACTGAAGAATTTTGACTTCAGGGCTTTCTCTCAGAGAGCCTTGTCTCCTTTAAACCAGAGAGCTTTGTACCAAAAAAAAGCTTGTGTGGATAACTTTGTAAAGGGATTCATTGAAAACCAAATTGCAATCATTGCCTCAGCTTAATTAATCTAGTCAACCTAACAGAGTTGCTTTATTACCCCAAACCTAATATATAACATAACTGATGTGACTGAAGTGAAAAAATGAAGAAAAACTGAGAAAAATAAATGAACCTAGCTTTAAAATATCAAACAAATCAACCCCATTGTTTGACAATGCAGGTCTGTCCACCACAATCTATTATCTCACCCAACTTTCTATGACTATGACACTAAGCGATGTGACATTCATCTTCTTGTGTTAATAAAATCAAACTCCACTTCTTCTTCTTTTTTTAAAAAAAACAAAGGCTTTTCACAAACAAGAATCTAATTTAACAATTTAGATTTGGCCTAAAAGCTGAACCATCAGATTTATTTTTTCTGCCTGCCTCTCCAGGTAAGGATGCTGGCTGGTAGAACTGAAAATGTATTGATCCCCACTTAAAAAAGAAATGCTCAATTCTTGTTTATAATAAAAGCAAAGTCTGTTTCTATTTTAAACTTTCTCTTTTTAAAATTCAGTTCAATTCAGTTTTTTAATATAGCATAAGTCACAAAAACAGTTGCCTCAAAGCACCTTATATTATAAGGTAAAGAGTGTAAAATCATCCAATCGATAATTAAACGACCCCCTAAGAGCAAATAATGGTGACAGTAGGGAGGAAAAACTCTCTTTTAATAGACAGGTATGTGATGGGAGGAAGATGGTATAAGAATAGATCCAGTGAGTAAAAACAACTAATGATTAAATGTAGAGTGGTGTTTAAGCACATAGTGAGTGCAAAGAAAACAAATGAATTCATTATTCACATTAATTCATTACAATATTTTAAACGATGTCTGTTCCTTTTTGTCATGTTCATGTTTACAGAAATATGCAAAGTTACAAATTCTATCCAGGAGAAATATAATATGTCAAACATGCGCCCAAAGTTAAACGACTGCTATCTTTAGTCAACACATATCTATTGTAACCATGCCCTTATCTGCTGCTGTACTCTCATATGGAGAAATTCTTGTTTCTCCACTGAGAGGAGATGTTGCATGCAACCAGTGAATGCCCCATCTCTGGGTTTGCAATATACATGCACATGTGAAATGTGAAGATGGTATTATTTTCTTCATTCCCTGTCAGAAAGACCTCTATGGGGTAAATCTTTCTTCTATGACAGCCTCAGGCAGCAAGAATCTCACCGCTACCAGCGTGCTCCATCTTTATAATCCTGCCTTATTTAAATGGTGACTGTCTGCCAAATCTTGGTATGTTTTATTAAATCCTCATGTCTTTGGATCCACTTGGTTGGATCTTGGAACTGTATGAAAAATTGTCACAAAGAAAGACAAACTGAATACAATTTTTGAGCCATATTGAAACTAGAGGGGAATATGAACTGAACTAATTTCGGGTAATCTCATTTTTGAATTATAAACTTTAATCTTTATTGGATTTGAATATGGGAATAATTACGTAAAAGTGCTCTTGCTAGTTTATCAATGTATAAATGATCCTGGAAAAGACTATGTTTAGCAATATCTAAATTCAAATTTATTATTATACTGATTATCTGTCACAATGGAGTAGCTGTCATTGTTTCACTGCCTCCTTAATGAAAATAACCAAGTGCACATGTACACATATCGTAGACGGTAAAACTTGTTGCTCATTCTTTTAAGAGTTGCAAACTGTGAATAAAATCAGCTACCTTCTAAGCTAAGGCTTTAGCCTTGTAATGAGCAGCTACAAAACAATAAAAGTAATGCTTTTATTCCATTTTTAAGCATTATTTGCTACCTTTACACTAAATTAATCAAGGCTTTTATCCTTTAATCGGATTAATCCTCACTCCTACTGTTGTGGGTAACAATGAACCGGGAAATAATTCTTTAAAAGCTTTGAAATATAGGTCATGCTTTCATTTTCAGTTGTAAAATATCTTTTATTTCCTTTTTATTGTGACACATATAGTATTTAAACTGCTTTATTAACATTGGCACCATGAAATTCCTATTTTTTTCATAGCAAACATACAAAGAGGAAAAATATATATATATATATATTTTTTTTTCATGACACTTGGATTTTAAGTTACTCGATCGCTAAATATTTTCGCAGGCCCTGCTTGATAAGCAGACTTTTTTTTTTTTTTTTGCCCTTTTTAGTTTTGTGTGCCATCTTCAGCAGAGAGGAAAGCCTGCGGTCAGGAAAAGCCAAGACAGGCAAAGTTTTCAAGAGGATTACAGGCAGACTTTGTCAAACAACCCAGGACAAGGAAATCACTTTCACTAATCCCACTCTCTGATGTCCGCTCCACAAAATGTCCCTTTCATCAGCAATAATTGAACATTGAGCAGACTACTATTGTGCTGAAGTCATTTCCTATGCCCTTAGTATTTTATATTGTGACTTTCAAAGTATCTTGTCTCGCTGCTCTGTCTTAGATTTGGAAGAGGTTTTGTCATTACATTGATACTATATGGTGTATGATTCCCTTATGCTGAGGGTGAAAACCTCAAGAAAAGTATGCTTACCTACAGTAACTGCACAATGATCAATCATTTTTGCCACTCCTGCTACACTTTCCTGTACTGGTGGAAGATGACTTTATTAAAACTGACTTTAATCCTTCTATTCTTCTTTTTTTTTTTTAACTACTGTGGAGCCTGACTTGGCTGATGTGTATGGTATTCATACAAACTGTTTCTTGAAAGTAAGATTTGAGCTGTGGGTAACCTCTGCTGAAATATTTGACACATTCAGTCCACATGACCCCGAGCTCCATTTGCCAGCTTTGTCCTTGAAATAAGCTGTCCGTCTGCAATACAGAAGAGCTAAGAAAAGCTGAAAGATATGGTTGTCCACTAGATAGCAATAGTTTATAAATTAGACAAAAAATATGCAATAGAGTTTTCATGTTACGTTAAGAGAAAAGGATTACTAAGTGATTTTTAAAAATTAGACAACATATATGCGTTAAAAAAAGGATAGGCTTGAAACATTTACACAAAAAATGAGGGTGATATGTGGGCGCGTTGTTCACAGGTGTAGGTGAGCAATCAGTGTGGATTGACAGATTTAGTAGGACGGAAGTCTGTTCTGTGAGATGGACATCAGATGGACATGAAAAAACACTTTCTCGAGGCTTTCTATGTTGTCTGACATTTTCACTGCTGCACTCGAAAAAAGAAGCATATCACACATTAAATTCTTAGTATCTCTTTTATTGCAGTGTCCTGCACACTGCTTTCATGTGTTGAGGAATACAAAGCTAGCAGTGACAGGTTCAGTTTCTAACCTCTGGACAATCATTATTCAGAGGAGCATTTAAAGAAATATTAGTTTTGTTTGTTTTAGTCTTTTTTTTAATTGCATGCCAAAAGCCTAATCTCTGTTGGTCATACAAATAATTTTCTATTTTTTGCTGGCAAATTGTGAATTCAGCCATAAAAATGAACCCTCTGCATATAACTGTATGTTGCTAGTGAGGAAAAAAATAAATATTGTGAATCTAATCTGTGACTCCACTGACCTTCAGTTTTTGGACATCACTGTGATAAAAATTCAGCAGGATATTTTAGTTTAACCTAGTGCAGCTCAATCCAACAGTAGCTGCATGTGAACCATCATTTCAAAGTGCTCTGTCCCACACTGAGTTAGTGAAATGTCAGAGTGGGTTTGGGTATTTCTCATACACTTACAAGGAAGGACAGGGTGTTAAAGTTTATACATTTGGGCTTGTTGTTTTGTCTTGTTTCCCCAGCAGCAGGGAGTTCTCAGGCTCTGCCGTCTTTACACATGGTTTAGCCTGGGGCACTTTAAACCCCCTCTATATCAGGCACGTACACATCACTCTTCCCAAGCCTCTCAGTCTCTCTTTTTCTGTATCTGTCATTCTTTTCAGTTTTGTCCGTCTGTCTGTCTCCCATTCTATCTGTCGCCATCTCACTCCACCTGTTCAGCGTTAGTTAGTGAATCCCTCATGTCTGCAGCAGACACCTTCCTTTGACACACACACACACACAGCAAAAGCTCCTGGACTGACAGGATGAGGCCAAACTTACCCAAAAGTTAGATATGCAGTGTATGCAAGAACGCTTCCAAAAGCAGATAAAACAATGGTGATGAGAAAATAGCAGTTTGTGTAAACATGTGATATCAAGTTAAACATTTTTCAAATACATACACTCATCTGAATATGCCCAGATACACAGAATCCACTCAGAATAACAGATTACTAACAATTCACACCATCGAGAGCATTTTCTTGGGACTCTTTGATTCCCGAATGGACATCATTTAAATTCCTCATTCCTATCTGAGCCTTGTTGCTGATCATGTCCACCCCTTTATGTCCAAAGTGTACTCACCTTCTGATGGCTGCTTTTAGCATCATGTCACAAAGCTCAGATAATCTCAAACTGTTTTTTTTGTCAGTATGACAAGTTCAGTATACTGAAATGGCTTTTACTGTTACCTGATCTCAGTTCACCCTTGAGATGTGGTAGAAAGGGATATTCACATCAAGGAGGTGCAGCCTACAACTCTGTAGCAACTGTGGGACGTTATCAATGTCACTGTGCCCAGAAAAGAATGAGAAATGTTTCCAGCACCTTGCTGAATAAAAAATTAGGAAATTTCTAAAGGCAAAAGAGGGTCCAACAGACAGTAACCACCTCAGTAACGGCAAGGTATATCTAAAAAAAAAGTGTTTGTTGAGTGTGTATCCAGTAAAAACACCATGTGCTTATCATGGTTCTGTTCATTCATTAGAGATCAGATAAAACTAATATTAAAAACTTTTTTGGTTACATTACATTTACTTCCCTTAGCACCAATCCCCAACAATTTTGAGGCAAGAGAGAATATAAGTTAATGGCATGCAGGGTGGCATTATTTTGTCACATAATGTCAGTAATGCACAGGATTTTAATATTATTATGCTGTCTCTATCTCAAATGCCAAGAAACAAGGCGTCAAGGAAACAGCGTTACAATGAAACTGTGAGTGGATATGATAAAAAAATGCAATCAAACTGATTTGACCAAAGCTAAAAAAGATCATTTACTGAGCCATTTTACTGAGGCTTATTACATGATCAGATTGGACCAGTTTTGCAGGCGATACATCTGTCGTAAAAACCTGTCTAGAACAAGGATGACTTCAGGGGGAGGGAGACAATAGAGGCAGAGACAGCCTTTATTAAGCTCTTGCTGCATCTTAAAGCTCACTATTTAGTAAGACAGTTGGCCTTGTTTCAGATTTCAAAAAATAATTTCTTTCTGAATTATTTTTGATGCCGCACGGAAAAATTGCACTTGGGAGGTTGTTGATAACATGAGAGAGAGAGAGGCTGATAAAGTAAATCTACTGTTAGTAGGTGCACTCTCATTAGGTGAGAAGAATCAGTGAAATTACTCCAAATCCATGCACAATAATTGTGCACATAGGCACAACAAGCAACCCATGAGCCATGTGGGAAAAGAAACCCAGTATCCTCCAAATGTCATGCAACAGGAATTATTGAAAGTCATATGCAGACTGCAGAAGTGAACATGAATTTATTATACATATAGCAAAAACATTAGACTTTTTTTTTACACTTTGTGCATTTATTATAATAGTCATGGTAGTGTTAAAAAGGTTATTATAAATTTTAAAATTTTGAAAGCCAAACCTGAAATGTTGCAGCTTCTGGGGGCAACCTGAGCCTTTAAGCCAGGTATCCATGACATTTATTACACTGAAAATATATTATCTTTTTACCACTGCTGCTACATTCTATAATATAGCTATATTCTAGTTTAGCAGCAGTTCCATCTATGTAAGTTCTAGTCACCAGAAGCAGCACAAAGCAGACTGATGGTGAGCACTCAGAGGGGTGAGGAAAGATAAAAATCTGGTGCAGTGTTTGATTTTACATGGTTTGAATTGTCTCTACGGGAAGTCATCCCTCACCGCTGGTGTTCAGCGTGTTTTTGTCATTTCACACCAGCCTGACATTGACGTTTTGTGCCTAATTTAATCCTTTGTCCTGAGTTTGCATTTTGAATATCCTTCCTATAACAAATTTCATGAATGCTTGAATGACTAACATGTTTAGGCTCCATCTGTTAGTCCACAAGGGATCTGATTCATTGTATGATGGACGGACATGATGGCACAAGGGCTAAAGAAAAGCATGCTGTTAGATCCTCAGTTTGAGTTTTGCACTACGTATAATTTTAGTTGCCTATAAGTTTGTAAGTAATTCTGTTACTCTACTATATTTTTATATAATTTATATATATCAAGTTATATATAATTTAATATATTATATATATATAATATATATCTCTATATATTTATATAATATTCCATAGACAACTTTTTTTTACCTTTATTTGCAGTTTTCATTTATCAATTCCATTCAAACATTGAAGCCAAAGAAAGAATTATGCAGATCATCATAATCAACAGTGAAGAATTACACCTTGCACAGATGATGAGATCAAAAACACAGTCTGAAAAATGCTCAGAACAAATGATCCTGATCACAGCCTGGTGGCAAACAGTGTGAATATATGAGTCACAGTCTCTAGAAATGGCATATATACATGTAGGTTTATATGTATGTATGTTTATGTAGGTTTAGGTCCATTTGTATTTAGACATTGTCTTATAATCTTTTATATAATAATACATTTATAATATATTAAATGATATTAATATATTAAATATTATATCATATATTAAATCACAGACTTTCAGTTTTATTCTAGAGGTTAACAAACGTAGTGTGTTAACAATTTGTATTTTTATTGGGTATTTTATTTTCAGAGACACAAAATTAACCAGATAAACTAACATCATTTTAATTAAAAAGATTGTTTTTAATACTTACAAACCTTTTGTAGTCAGTGACTACACGGTGAACCCATGGACATCATCATCATCAGTGTTGAACGAGACAGCACTTCCAATTCCTTGGGGATGATCTTATAACCAGGTTTTTCCCATGTTTAGGCCCATATGGTGGTGATTTGTGAAAGCAGAAAGTTTATCAAACATTTGAATCAGTTTACCATGACTAAGTGTGTTTAAAAAAAAAAGCAATTCTGTCTTGACACAGAGCACTCTTTTTTTACACAATACACAAATATCCATTGTGAAACCATCGAAGGACAGATTATAAAATAAGTCACAGGGTGAGCGGCTACTACAGCGCAGTTTCACAAGGAAACGCTTGAGCATCAACAAATTGCCAAGTTGACTTTGCTATTTTCTTCAAGGACATTTGCTCCATGCTTATCTCTTCGACTTTGCGGGCTTGACTGGTGCAATGGAACAAAAAAAGTTGACACCTTGTTTCAACAAATGAGAAATGACAAATGCATAAATCATTCAAGCTCTGGCGCGTAGAGATTTCAGTTTGACACAAACTCAGGCTGTTTGATGCTCTGCTGATGAAAACTTCCAGGAAAGCCCACGGAAGTCTCATGTCACCACTGATGTGCAAAAAGGGTCAGAGCTGTTGTTCAAGCTTCAATCCACGACATAAGACCATTACATCATATCACTGTGTACATATATGTTGCCGCAAGTTAATCCACACCCTGCATTTTTACAAATGCAAGTATTCATGCATCTTACTTGTGGACATATGGTCGATATAATTTAATAATAAATATTGTGAATCAATGTTCTAAATTAAGAATAAGGGAGTAAATCAATTTCTTGCACATTATAGCCTTGTTGATGCTATATTGCCACTGATATTGTGCTTGACCTCAATAGCAAAAGACTCTTGTCTTTGTCAGAGGTTAGTATTCCTCAGTGAAACAAAGCAATATGTGAGATTTCCAGGGAGAGTTCATCTTATTGGATGAAGCTACACAATGGTAACTTAGATTATATTGTAAACACAAACCCAAAGTGGTTCAACATTTGCTCTTTTCTGAAAAAACATAATGACGACAAACAATATTTAACAAAATCTGAAAACACACTTTATTTACTAAGAAAAAAAAACTATTTTACCTGGTTTGATGGACTTGTAAATCAGTACTTATCATAGTGTGACGTCCTGTAAATTCATTGCTTTGGATTTCTTTAAAAATGACTGCATTTCAAAGCACTCCTCAGAAGCCCTGATTTATCTTCAAGCCCATCCAATTATCTATTTAGCCAATCGTATAATTACTTGTCTGTGTGCCAAGAGTGTTTATTAGGATTCCTAACACACAAATTAAATTGCCCCATAAACAATTTAGGAGCCATTAGAGCATCCTAAGAAATGATTCACTTAATGAGAGGGTGGGATGGCTATGGTGAGATGAGGAGACAGGGGGTTGTAGCAAACAGCAGCATCAGCTGACATTGGGGTAACAGACAATTAAATCTTGGCAAGCTAAACTGCTATACAACTGATATAATGGCTTGTTTGAAATCCATATAATGAGCTACATGCAGAGTCTTGTAAATTTTTTTATTTTTTTTATATAACAGATGGAAAACACACCCTCCCTTGCTATGTTTATGAATGAGTACCTGTATAGAAAACAGACACATTTTTCACAGTATCCCACTGGTGGCAGAAGCGAGTATCATCGTGTCACCAGCATCTTGTTGAAGATGATTTCTCCTGATGGCACAATGGTAGGCGTGCGAGTAAAATAATTACTATATGTAACAATCTGCTTCTCCTGTTCACCATAATTAATTGAAAGGTTAAATTTTCTTTATAAAACTTGTATTTTAGACAGAAGTTGGCTTTCAGACTAACCCCACTCATAAAAAATATCCAATATAAAAGATATGTGTATACATATACATTACTAGCAATAGCAACACAATAGAAAATGACTTATTTTTTGCAGATCAATTGTTTCTTTGGCTTGTTTACGCTGACATTAAAGGACTATTGGTGTATTTTAATTTCATAAGTTTTACTTTTATGTTAAAATTTTATCTAAAAGACATAGATAGCCTTGTAACTACAGCTATAGGATAAAAACCACAACCTGATTACCATTAAAGATGCTGCTACATTACTTTTTGCAGCATTACAAGTATGTGTTTTTTAACTTCTTCCAAATAAACCTTGAAGAATAAAATTTTGTCCACAAGAGGTGCTGTCATAACTTATTCAATAGCAAGTGAGGACTTGTGTTTTGACACCCAACTTCAAAGTATCTGGATTCTTTTTCATGTCGGCATTGGAGGAAAGTCAAAAGGATGCCAAATGCAAAATCCGTCACTGAGGTCAAAGCTACTTCCCAAGATGACAGAGGGGTCGGCAGATTCATTGTCAGTGCAGAGTTACAATGCCACCTGTCCTTGAAATACTGTTCTAAGCATTAGCTTTGTCTTTTCCATCCAGCATGACCAGCTCTCCTTTCTCTTTAGCTGCTCTTTCATCTGGTATTTAATGGAGGGATTGTCGACATGAAAGACATGACCACTTTGCCTTTCATCACAATGACATCATCCCTCTGGGTACACCTGAGAACTTATCTTGTTAAAGTGGAATTCTGTATATTAAGATAAAATCCCACATTTCATTGGGAATGGTTCAATCAAATGCTCGCTTACACAGAAGAATGATAACATTGGGGGGATCAAGCTTCAACATTTAGAATGATTTGTTGACAAGATCTTTGACCCTCTTTTTTTACACCATAACCATTTTAGAAAGAAAAATTGTAATCCCTAATATTTTTTATAGAATAATGAAATGTGTGTATTGTATTAACTCTCATTTTAAATAAGTTATCTGATCAAACAGCTACTTTTTTAAAATTAAATATTACATATGGAAAGGTTTTTCAAATCTCCGTGTGACTGTTGACTGAAACTCCAGTGCAGTATATTTTTGAGTAACAAGTAGGATCTATATTAGCAAAAGCTTTATTTCCCCTTGCTAAAGCTTTGAGGACCTGTATATTTTTAATCATTCTTGTACGCAAGGAAATCAGTGGACCACACAAAAAAAGTGTTATTTCACATTTTATCTTACTATCTGCGTGTTTGAGGAAAAAGAGAGAGTGTGTTGAACATTACAGCAATGAAATGGATATCCTCTAAATCCAGTAATTATGCTGCTAAGACATGCACTTCTGAATTTAATCAAACTTATTGAACAGAACCTCTTGTACCTCTGCACTGAGTTTAACAGGAGCTCCCTCTTTTTTATTGAAGTTGTAATGTTTTGCGGTACTTGGTCCCTTGGAGACTGTAGAGACATCTTCAAAAGAACACCTGCCCTTATCTGTGTGCTTGACCTATTTCCCCAGCTTCTTTGCTCTATCCCTCCCTCTGTACTGCCTGGGCTACAGAGGACAGGTAATCCCATTGACAGTAGCAGAGACTGATGTGGTGCACCTGTGATCTGGTTATCTTGTCTTATCTTAATCATGAATAAAGCTGGTAGCAAACCAGTGAGGCTTTTGTGAGAGTCACTGGGATGTCGTAGATCATTAGTCTTAAAATAAGTGAGCATTGAACTAGACATTGTCAGGGGAAAACACTGGACAGAAGAGGTGAATGAAAATGCTGATAATAGTTTGTATGTAGGTAATGTTGATGCTTTTAGGGAAGAGAGTCAAATTAAATCATCACCAATGCTATTCATAAATATTAAGAAATGATAACTCCTTCCAAAGTTTAACCGGACAGTTTAGAAATGTTTTTGATTGCGTTTTCTAGGACAAACTGAATTAACTCAAGAAATCTACACAAAACAGCACATACAAACCTAGGAGCTTGGAGCTGTGGCATAATGAAAACAAAGACAAGAAAGGAAAATATTAAGTACCCTGAGCATGGTCAATAAAGTGAAACAGCTAAACATAAACAAACTTAAATATTGATGGAGGATGTTATTCTCCTGGGAGGGAAAGCAAAGGCGTCTTCTGGTGCCTCGGCGTCTGTGTGAGCAGCAGCATAACGCAGGGAGCCTGTGTAGCTGTAAGAGATGTGAAGCAATGAGTACAGTCAGTATCTTTGCTCAGCCTCCAGGTGCTTAACTCGTTTTTTACTCGTTTTATAACGTAATGTGCACTTTGTTTTATCATAGCAGTGAAACTCAATCCATGCAAGAGTTGTCCACTCATTCAATTAATCGATTTTGCTGTCATCAGCCACTCTCTGCTGAGCGCTCTCTCTATCCTGTGCAGTCTCTCGTCCTTTCCGACCTCTCTGTGGGCTCTTGATGGCAGCTGAACGTTTATAGAGAGGCCCAGCAGGTATTTAGGCTTTCAACAGCTCAGTATAATGTGCATCTAGTGCACGAAGCTAAAAATGTAGCTACTCAGGCCTCCCTAATTCATTTAACACAGCCCAAGGAGGCTGCGTTCTGGATCTTCACAATCCATCAGCTTGTGGAGGGAGTTCAGAGAGAAGTACAGCAAACAAACTGTTCCCAAGAAGCAGAGACAAGTGTGTGGAAGGGTTTTAATCCTTTGACACAATTTACTGCTTCCTATCAAATGAGGATTCATAATCCAAATTTACTGTGAAGGTGCATATCACTAAACTAATGACAGAGCTGCTCATCATTCTCAGTATGGTCAAACCCAATCTACTTTGTTTTGCCTTGTATGAGAGTTTCACTTTTTTCAGAGCTTTTCCTAATGGTTATTTTTTATTTGCTGCATTCAGGCAGGTTGCCTCTTTGTTCTGGGGCTTGTGCAGGAGATGCTCATCTTTCTTGCTAAGGAAACCAGGGCAACCACCTTCTGACAACTCCCTCGACTCCACTGGCTTATGGAGTCAGACAGTGAACACATGCATACACACAGGCGCACGCCAACACATACTGTAGGTGGTGATAGACAAGTTAGAGGAGGAAGAATACATTCACATACATACTGTATAAGGTGAGAGAGAGGTTCAAAGATGGATAGGAAGGCAAAAACAAGTGTACTGTAGAATTCAATTTGGGTTTTAATCTTTGTATTAATAACATAGTTAATCACATCATCCATAGTCCTTAAAAAAACATACCACTACATCAGTGTGCACCATTTAAAATGCAGCAAATCTTTGTAAAGTGCTCCTGAAAAAATGTTCTATCTAGCTTGCTAATATTGAATTCACAACTTCAAATATGGTGGAGTCTATCAAACATTCATTAAAGCTTGTGTCTACCCCGATATATTTGCCCCACATTAAAGAAAAATACCGTCTCCTAACTTTTTTATGCATTCACACAGTCACAAAATTTTCTCTTGCGGCGACAGACGTATCGAGGCCTGTCTATACGGATGCGCTGCGGCATGATTGTTTTCAGCTGGGAAGAGGACTGCAGAGGGTTTTGACAGTGTTCACTCCAGATATCCTGCTCCAAGTGGAACTGATCAGAATAGACGCCTCTCTCGGCACTGCTGGGTGAGCTCCACATCATGTCTGTCACTGCTGTCAAAAAGTGGGGCCTGCACTTGGATGCTCACTTTATAACGTAGAGATGGGCTGTAACATCTTGTTAAACTCTCAAGAAATACCTATTTTCTTTCTTTCTTGCTGTTGCTCTGTTGTTCGGTTGTTTTCTAATTGCATCATTTACCATTTTAACTACTAATTTAAGACTAAAGAGAAGATCTGAATAACAACTACTGCTCTTTCACTGGCCCTCAGCTGATGATGAAACCCATCTCTCTGCATGTCTTATGAAGATTAAACAGAAAGCAGATTTATTTATTTATTGAATCAGTGCTTTGGCACATTTGTTAACTGTGCTTCATTTTACCAGAGTTATTAACTCTCGTCATGCGGTAGTTAGTTCAGCCTCCTCACAACAAGAAGGTCCTGTTTCTGAATCCCTTCTGTTTGGTGTTGCAGGTATTGCAGCTTCCTCCCACAGTCCAGAGACATGGAGAGGTTTAGGTTAATTTTTGGATGTAGGTGTGAATGGTTTTTGTCTTTATGTTTTATACCAGTAATCCCATTAAAAATGTGGCTGAAAAAAAGAAGTTTTGTGATGCTTTTCTCATCATCATTTTGATATAGGCTCTGTCACAGTGTTTGGCTGCTGTACCGGACGGCCAGAGAGCGTCCCCATCAACACTCAGGTGAAGTGAAATCTCAAACCGACGGAGCTTTCCCTGGTGACACGGCAACACGGCTAATGGCTTTGCTCAGGGCCTGTCCAGGCATAGCTTGTCAATACAATTCTGTTCCGCTTTTCCCACTTGCCAGTTCCCATCTGGAGACAATTCATGAACTAAGATGGTGTGTACCTTTCCCACGAGGTCACTGTCTGTTTCTGCACAACACTTAGCCCCAGTCCTGCCTTTCACATCCCATGTGCTCCTCTTTGTTCTCGCTCCACTGAGCTTCTTTTTCATTGTGACAGACCATACAGGAAAGTGCTTTACAGTAACTTAACTTCCTCTTTACTGTAAGGCCTCTAAGGCCTTTATGTCTAAGAAAGTAATGGAGATGTTGCTATAGGTCAAAGCACAACTTCATGATCTATATATGCAGTAAAAATGTAGGGACATGTGTATAATGTTGCTGAAAAGTTTGGAATCATTGTAATTTATTGTTCTGTTCTTCATGTATCACCTCTTTTTGTGTCAAAATGTTTGCAGTTCAAGTTCATTTGAATTAAGGATTGAATTGTCATTCAACAATTCTAAAATGCTCAGTAACAATAGTGGAAACAAAATCATCTGCAGTAAGAGCAAGGACAGTGACAGAGGTTGATAACAGCAGGCATAACCTGCAAATTATTGGCCTGCTGTTGTTAGCCCACTGGACATGCTGGCTCCAACAGTTAGAGCATGCAGCCCTGCCCAAGTCTTGGGTCCATTATTTAAAAAGGCAATGTGTTACACATTTTTAATTACTTTTCAGTTGAATTTGTCACATTGGTCATATGGCTTGTTTTGTTCTCTGCACAATCACCAGAGATCCAGTGTCACTTAAAAGACAGTTAATAATAAAAACCCTGAAACTGCCCAGGTATTAACACAAATCCCTGATCTTAAAGGCTGAACTTTCTGCACTTTACCATCACATCCTTTTGTTCATCAGTTTAAAAGCAATGTGCATATCTTTACCCCTCAGCAGCCGTGGACTTCTACACCAACTGACATCATGGGGCTGTTGCATGAGGGAGTGTAAAGGCACTTGTACCCGTCTCAAAAATTCCAACTGGGTTAAAAAAGGTACTAAATTACTTACTTACTCTGTATACTGCGTACCTCTGTTACTAGCTCAGTAAATGCATTCTGACACCACTTTAGGAGAAAATCAGTCTCACTTTAATAGAAATAAACAAAGTTCGGGTTCAAAAAAAGAATAAAGAGGTTCAATAAATTATATCAAACATGCTTAAAACTGTTTTACTTTGTTTGTCCTGCACATAGATTCCTTGTCAGTTCTCAAAATAATAATTTGGTAAATCAAGTGACCAACCTTAACAGCTATAAAATAAAGGTTTACTCATTTAGCAGCAGCTTAGCTTTTGATCCACCAAAACATATCATCCATAATAATAATAAAAAATAAAAATGTAAGCTGCCTCAAGTCAAGTACTAAACAGCAGGAGGCTGTCAGACAGCATGGCTAAGGGGGTTATGGTTTCTACTCACCCAGTCAAAGTGCATATTCATTCTCGCTACTCTGCTCTGGTTCAGCACTGAACTGTTCAACTGTGTCTCAAGGGTGAGCATCAGACAGGCATAATTCCAGGGCCATGCACTGTTGCTCACATTACTATGCTGAGCCATATTTACCTGTTTAG
This sequence comes from Hemichromis elongatus, assembly GCA_015108515.1. Taxonomy (NCBI): domain Eukaryota; kingdom Metazoa; phylum Chordata; class Actinopteri; order Cichliformes; family Cichlidae; genus Hemichromis; species Hemichromis elongatus. Next base: position 22,826 of record VUQR01011629.1, read on the forward strand.
TTGAAGGAAGAACGAGCAAACAAGGAGAAACTGTTAGATCAACTGAAGCAGCATGAGGGACTTGAGATTTTGTATAAGAACATTTAAACAATGGTCTGTAACGTGACTGCAAAATAAATATTTAATCTTTTTCTGACCAACTCTGTAACCTTTTTAGATTTGAGAAGTTTGAACATTTAGCAGTAGTGGGCAAAAACGTAGAAACACTTTAGACAGATCGTCAATATATCACAAAGCAAAAACCCACGTTAAACCTATGAGTATCTGCCTGACTATACAAGTAAACTAGGAAGTGGAGAAAAAGTAATACAGGGAAAAAAACAACAACCCCAAAGGATGGTTTACATTTGTAAATCTGGCTCTTTGAATTTAGTAGGAGCCATGAAGTCTTGCTCCATCTATTAATGGTTCAATGGTAACTTTATTGTCCCCAATGGGAAATTGATTTGCAGTATGTCCATACACAAAAACAAACACACACACACACAAAAAGTCCAAAGAGAACAGCCCAAATTTTATCATCAAGAAAATAACTTTATTAACTTTGTTTTTTCTGCATCAATTTACTGTAATTATTTAAAAAAAAAAAAAAAAGCTCAAATAAAATGAAGGTAGTTTAGTACAAGGGCAACATTTGATTGGGACTCATGCTGGTCTTTATCTGGAGCAGTAAGGGACTTTTACTTTGCCTTGAACCTGAGATATACTGCACAATAATTATTACAAAAGAATATTTTTCCTCATGCAGTATTGTGGAAACAGCAAGAATGACCCATATTAAGCAGTCGCACAAGAATGCCTCCCGAGACTGCTGATTCACTATTTCTTATTGTGCCCCTTTGATAAACAGTGCTACCAAGACATTGACACGGTCACGTGCTTTACAATGTGCATTGGTCCTTTTCCATTTTTCTATGCTTGTGATTTTGGTACATTTTAAAACTTATAGTTTACTTTTTTATATTTTATACTAACAAGAGTAACTAGAAGGGGTGCCAGAGAGTGCATTTTGCACATCGTATAAAATTTTACAACTTACTTTAGTCAGTTTTGGTATTGCCAATGCTGCAACTCTGACCAAGTTTCATGAATTTTAGTTTGGTCAGTGTCCTTGTAGTCTTAGTAAATTATAAATAAATAAATAGTGTATCTTTAACTTCTTTTTTTTTAAGTGCTTAGAAAGTTTGAAACTTTGCCCCAAATAAGGGTTTAAAAAATGTTCCCTCTTCAGATTATAGTTTTACTGTGCATGTACAAAGTTTCGCAACGCTGCTGCTTCATTTATGAATTAATCCAGAGTGCTGACTAGATCAGTGGCTCTCATTCATCAATATTTCTGTGAAAATGGTCCTACCCTGCACAAAAAACAAGTGCATATGCAAGGTTACCGTCATAAAACATTCATAAAACCCTGTGCACCAGCCTATTTTGTTCTTACTGCCATGATTTGGTCATGTTAGTGAATCTGAATCATTCTGAAAGGCTTGAAAAATCTGCAAACAATCTGCATACTGCCCCTTAGAATATGAACTTTTGCAAGATCTCACAAAAGTTCATCTTCATTTTTTTCTTTTTTTTCCCTCCCATGTCCCTTGCGTGGCTCCGTAAAACTACGGAGCAAAGGTTTTGTGAGATCTCGCAAAATAGGCCGCATCCTTCGCAGGTCACATGTGAAGGCCGAGTCGTTGTATCCCTTGTGGCTCAACCTATCCCAGAATTCATAGTGTGGCCCAGTCAGTTTATTTCCAACAATGGCGGCATGTGCTTAGTTTGAATATTACTTTTATTACTCATTCTGGGTCACAAAATAAACTTTTAAGATATTTTCAGGCGTGACTGTAGCTGTGTAAACTTCAAATACCTGCTCAGTTTATCAAGACATCACATATTTGCAAAAGTGCTCCAACGATTTTGGAGATGTCAGCTTGAAGCTAACGGGAGGTCGGGGCCCACTAGAGCCGGGGAGAATAGCGAACTCCCGGCACATTGTGCTGCGACCTCCCGGTCGGCTTCAAACTGGCAGCCTCCGAAGAATTCAGCCAAAACATTTCAAAATTCAACTTCATTTTTTTCTCCTATGTCCCTTGTGGGGCTCTGTACACAACTCTACCATTAAGACATAGGAAATTCTGATGGATTATAATTGAGTATTTCACTAAATTAATGTTTAAAAGACATTTTTTGTTTTTCACTCTCTCTGCAGTCCTTGTGATGTATAACAGTCTGAGAGTAAAGAATACATATAATAGCAGAATTCATTTGTAGCCCTAGTCTACAGGCTTATTGCTTATTGCTTCGTAAGTATAGAAAGCGCTCCAGTTTTAGAGTCATATGCTAATGCTTAAATTGTTTGCAGCCAATAGAAAAAAAAATTAAGGAATAAAGTTAAATAAAAGATCTGTTCATAATCATATTTACTGACACTCTAAGGGGAAACAAAAAGAAATTATATATTATATTAAAATGATTTCAGATCCTATGACTATTCCTGCACAAAATTCTAAGGGAATTTCCAGAAATGGTGATGCTATTTTCTGAAAAACTGACTATCCAAGTTAAATCCAGTGTTAACTTGGATAAAATAAGTCACCATGAGAAATTCCAACAAAAAAACTGAAACAAAAGTGGCCACCAGGGAAGCTCGAAAAATTACAGTTTTCAATGTTTTAACATATTTAACGTGGTGAAATTTCAGCTCAGTGGATAAGCAGACAAAAACATATGATATCTTCACTGTTCCACTATCCAGTTAATTTAAAAATCTGAGGCTCTGAGTTCTCAAAGATCTCCAGTGTTAGCAACTGTATTCAGTTAAGGGTGTGTGTAAATTTTCAACATACGTTTGCATATATGGTCAGAGGGTCTTCTAAATTTGTTTGAAGAGTATGAACACATTTTGGAACAAAAATATTGACAAATCACTGACTCACAAATTTGTGTGCACACAGTTTTGTGAATGAGGTCCATCTTTGGATCCTCCAAACTACTTGAACAAACAACATGCTCATGGTGTGGATACAGTAGCCCTAATGAACAGATATACCTGCCATCACACAGCTCTCTCATGATCTTGCTTAAGTTGAACAACATGACTGGCACATATATTTCCAGGGTTGGCTGTTGTTCAGCTCTTTGGAAGCAGTGACTTGAACACAACCATCTTATTATGCATTATGGAGTTCTCCTATAAATTTATGTTCAGGATATTGTGAGTGCTTTTTCCTCCCTCTTTCTCTCTCTCTCTAACTTTGTCGACATTTCGATAAGCAAATGAAACAGTCACATCTCTGCTTGGCATAATTATCGTGTCATGTTTGTGTCCACTCACCAATTCTATAGTAGCACATGGTATGCTTATGTTACAATGGAAGTTAACAGAAATGTATATGTATAAAAAGCATGTCAACTGAACAAAGAGTCAGAAGCATCTTGACGCATGTCTGATATTGCACAGTTTTTTTTTTTTGATTGTCTAACCTTCTGAAACTGACAGTTTCTGATTTCACATCTATTTTATTTAATGGTAACACTGCAGATTATGGCATTTTACTTTTTCCTTTTCTCTTACAAGCCTTATTTTTTCATTTGTTATTATTTGATATAAGTGCAGGTTATGAGGAACTTTTATTTTCTCTCATCTATATAAACTTGATTTTCAACATGTTATACGTATGAGACACAATGACACGATGCTCTGTACTGTCTTTACATGTCAGTGAACTAGAATCGAAATGGTACTCAGCAGTGTTTTGCCTAAATCGTACTGTCACTTTATAGTGAGGTTGCTGGAAATAATCATGACATCTCCGTGTGTCATGCATCATGGTGGATAGCCCAGGTGACATAGGGCTGATGTCAGCACACCGCATCATATACAAAAGCTCTCATCATTCATACCCACAGGCCTCTCCCTATAGCAAACAGTGCTGTGCCTGATACACGCCAACCGTCAGAGAAATGTGCTACTTCCCACGTAGCTTTGCCTCTTGGAAAAGTTGGTGCAAACATGCAGTATAGCGTGCAAGTTTTGACTCGGTGCACAGCACTGTAGGCCTAGGCATCTGTCTCTCACACCCACAGGTCTCTTCTTGGCCCACAGGTCTCTTCTACAACACCCTCTCTCAGTCAGCAAATGCCACCCACCAGCTATCCCAGCTGCCAAACAGTAGGTGGTGGAAAGCAAAATAGGCAGGTGTATTAAGTACAACAACACCTCAAAACACAAAGCACAGTCTCATCTGCCTCCTCCTGGTTCTTAGCATGAATACAGGAAGCAACTCTGAGTTTCATTTGTAGGCAATAATTACAAAATTCATATTCACAAGGAATGTATTTATGTAGCACAAGAACAATCTTGTCAGGGCACTTTACATCATAAGGGGACTGATTTACAAATGTTATATAGGAAGATGTCTAACATTGTCTTTTGGGCAAGCACTTAAATGTGCAACATGTACATAAAAAGATCTAAAATAACATAATAATAAGACTGTGTTTAACTAACTAAGCCATTTCCATGCTACACCACTGTGGCCTGTTCATGCTGTTGGCTAACAAATATTTGTAATTACACTGAGAAAAGTAAATAAATAAATACATGAAAATAGAATTAAATAGAAATCAAGTGGTGGGAGATTATTTCTTTATGCAGAAAAAATTGTCATATTACCCCATTGCAGGAGATTTCATGAATAATTCACCTTGAGTGGACCTGAATGACATGTTATTGTTGTGAAATTAAAATTATAGGATGCTTTCATCGGGTATTATATGTTCATAAATGGTAAAATGAGCCATTTTAGTCCATTGGTTGCTAGACAACACCTCAACATCTAATGCAGCTAAGAAGCTTCGGTGCACAAGATATACCTGTATGTACAATCTGGCTAGTACACTCCATGTGGTCAAGGAGTAGTTCAAGGGCAAAGGAACAAACACGCAAACAGAAAATGATTTTGTGTATCGTAGTCAGGTGGATGTGTCTCATGCCATTTCTGTCTGAGCTTTACAGAAAGAAAAAATGTTGCCCATCCGTTTTCTTAACCCCGATCCACTTCAGAGTCTCAGAGAGGCTAGAGCCTTTCTCATATGTTAAAAGGCAAAAAGTAGGGTACACCTTGGAGAAGTTGTCACTTAGCCTTTCAAAGGGCTAAAACAGAGAGGCAGACAGTCATTCACACTAATGGCCAATTTAGAATCACCAGTCACTCTGTGGGAGTATGGCAGAATACCCACGCATGCAAAGGAAGAACAAGCCCCATGCAGACAGGCCCAGGCCGGATAATGGATTCAAACCCAGAACCTTCTTGATGGTGGAAGGTATCCACTACCACATGCTGCACAGAAACACAAAAACGACACTGCTAATTAAAAAGTTAGTATAAAACATGTCACAGAAAACTTCCAGACCAATGGAGTCTTTTGTTTAGGGATATGTAAAATTGGAACTGTTTATAAACTGTCTACCACACTCTTCACACAAGCAAGGTATGGACTTTTAATATGATTCGCAGGCAAGCCTTTTGTCAGAGCTTTGCTTCTTTCCTTCTGTGAAACAACACCTATTATGATGCAGAATCCAATTACAGATGGCAGAGGCTTGTCAGGAGCAATGAGCTCTAGTGACCCCTGACCCTTCAGTCAATGTTTGCTACCTTTCCCTTGCAGCTGATCACTGGTGCTGTCAAATTCTTCCACTGAACTAAGTTCCACTTATGGTTATGCAAAAATTTAAACAGTGATAGCGATGAGTTAATTAGTGATGGATGGAGTCAGTCATGAACGAGCTACGTATCAAACTTACATCATGAAACATGCATATGTTGTAAATGAAATGAAGGTTCATATTGTGAATTTTACTTTTGATAAAGGTTTTTTAGTATAATTTTTTTTTTTACTGCATTACTTTGCTTTTATTAAATGTCTAAATAAACATCCAACTTTGTAGCCTTTCCATTTTTTGACTAATAATGAACAGTACTGCATTTTCAGAGTGTTAGCGTTATTGCTATTGTCTGCAGCAAGCTCACTCAGGCACCATTATTAAAATGCTCACTTTGAGCAGTTTATTTATGTTATTCTTTGGGGTGTATTTTTCTATTTTTGAGTATATTTGCTAAACATATGACCCACACATCATTCAGGCAGTTGTAAAGTCCTCTACAAATCGGGACATCCTTCTGTCAGTAGAAGATGAGAGAGATTCAAATTGTGGTTAAATGTTACAGGTTGCGTCTCAAGTCACTGATTTTTTTTCCATTTTTAACCAAATTACAGGTCTTCATTAATCAAGTGTTGTTAATGCGTAGATATAAATATGAAATTATTTTAATCTGTTTAATGTCATTTTGATCCTGCTTCAGTCACTATAAGAACCTGTTTGGGTTTTAAACAGATAAAATACAATGTCAGTGAACATTTTACAGCAATGGAAATTTGATGATACATTCAGTCAATTTTTTCAGCTTTCCTGGTAAATAATTTACAAAATGCTCTCATCATTTTTCTTTAAAAATAATTGTTGATGAATTCAAGGAGATAAGGTTGGATTCAGACTTAGGGTTATGTTATTGCACGTGATCTCAGTGCTGTGTTCACTTGCTTGTACTGTGTCCAGTTGAATTTGTTTCTTTACTTATGTCCAGACTTGTTACATTGTTTGCTGCCCTCTTGGCCAGGCGTGTCTATACAAATAAAAAGATTACTGATATTAGACCAAAACTCTTTTACAGTGGCTGTGTCTACTAACATCACATCACAACATCTTCTTTGCCCTGTAATTATGAACATTTGAGTTAAGAGTCAGTGTCAGCTGCATTATTTTTTTAATTACATATTTATACCACTCAAAGCACACTCATACAGAGTCAAGAGTCTCTGAATGAAATATAGTATTGTTGAATAATAACTATGTGTTGAGGTGTGAGTACTATAAATTCAGATCCATGCAAACGACAGGTAACAACATATGCACGCCTAACAAGGCTTTCAAACTTAGAGCCTGGCTTTTTTTGTGAAATGAAAAGAGTGGATCTTAATATCCTTGCATACATGGCATTGCTGCTGCTCTCTAACTACCAGCCTCTCTGAGGTAGGGCGAATATTACATGGCTCCTTTTTTAATGTTCTCTGTAAATCCTGGGGGGAAATTACCCAAGCCCGGTCACCGCTGTTTGTGACAGATGGAAAACCTTTCCAAAGGGATTATGATGCCCTAGACTTACTCTCATTCTCATTTCTTTTAAAGCCCAGGTATCAGGTATCTGTCAGGCGAGCTTGGGATTGCCTTGACAGAGGTTCTCGTGTCTCAGCTCACCCCTCGTCAGAGAGCAGATGAAATTCCCCGTTATAACCCTTCTGTCTCTGCCATTCACAGCTGTCAGGCAACACAGTGACATAATGGTAACATTTGAAATGCACCCTAATAGTGCCGTGTTGGACCTTGTTAACACTATCATCCAAGCCAAAGAAAAGGCTTTATAGCCCATCAGAAGTGTGCTACATTCACAGTTGCCCCTTGAAATGGGATTAACTTTTAAGTACACATCTGAGGGAGACACTATGAGGAAGAATTGATGGACTGCTCCATTAAAGGAGATGTTGTTTGTTGAGATTTAAGGTACCTTGGGGAACGCCACAGTCAGTGTGAATCCATGGTGTTGACATGTATGCTCATTGTTCTCTATTTCTATTTCTACTTGAGTGTATGCAAGTATTTATGATTTAATATGAAGGACATCTGCATCTGTTTTGGTTTTGATTTTTTTTTTGATAATGTCAGTATTATAAATGTACTATTTACATGTGTTTATATATAGTGCTGTGCAAAAGTTTGTGCAAATGAGTCAGTCCTCATCTCTCTATAATTGCTAGGAAAGTGGAAAATAGGAGCAGCAATTTGTTATTACTACTGATTAAAATTACTTATTAAAATTCATTGCATAAGGCAAAAACAGTATTCGTACATTTCAAACAAAGCTGAAAGGTAATATTTGGTATGACCCCCTTTTGTGTTCAGCATAGCCTGAACTCTTGGGCTGGCTTTTCGGTAATTTATAAACAGTCGTCCCGAAACACCTCCCCACACTATTTGATGGATATTCTGAAGCTCTTCCTTAAATTTTTGGCTGCCGATTGTTTGGTTCTCTCTGTCAAGATGATCCAAACCTGCTTCAATATAGTTGAGGTCCAGTCTCTGGGGAGCCCAGTCTAAGATGGTGCTCCATTGTGTTTTTCTACACTGATATGTTTTTACTGCTTCACACTTAGTGTGCTTGGGAATATTGTCCTAATAAAAAATAGTCATTCAAACACTTTTTTTTTTTAGATAGGATTGCACGGTGAGTCAAAATCTGACCAATTTTTCTGCGTTCATTATTCCGTCAGCTTTGCCAAAAATTCCAACGGCACTGCCTGAAATGCAGCACCAAATGAAGACAGATCTTCTGCCATGTTTTAGAGATCACTAAAGTTATTGTACATTTCACCTGACCTCCTTAGTACACAAAGTTTGACGTTTCAATTCATCATTCCATAAGAATGATCCATAAGAAAGAATTTTTTTTGCCACATTTTCCTTTATTAAAAATGACTTATTGATGGCCACAAGGCTATTTCTGATGAGGCCTCAGGAAAATATTCTCTTCAATTAATTTCAGTTCAATTCAAATTTATTTATATAGCTTAGCAATATTTATTTTGATTGACTGTAGCTCTAAACACAAATTCGAAGTCTAAATACTGAACAGATGCATTTTAATGACAGTCTGTCCAATAGCTGTTTAGGCATTTTGCTCAAAACTTTATGTTATCCCCAGATAAAAAGTCAGTGAACAACCAGAGTCATTAGGACTTCTCTAGACAGCATGAATATTTGCCTAATTAAGAGTAAAACCCAAAAGCTGCAGAGACATTTTTTAAAAACCAAAATTTAATTTAAGGTTGTTGAGGAATTATTTGGAAACCCACCAGCAAAAACCCCAGTTTAACGCCTCTGGACAGTCAATAAAACCCAGTGTCAACCGAGTCAAGGCGTTTCCTGTTTAAACTGCAGTATGAGAAAAATAAATGACACATTCAACAACATGACGATTGGACATGCTTGATGTTTAAAGAAAAATTGAAGGCTCCATTTGCTGTTATCGTTATTACTTTCTCTTTGTCCAATAAGATATTCCCACTGGTCACTAAGCACTTATTCCAGACCAGCCACACCATTAAAATTAAATAAAACCTGAAAAGAAACTAATTTCCATATGCTGTAACTGAGAGTGGAGACTGTACTCTATATATTGTCTACAGGTTCACCATGGGCATGGATATACTTCTTTTCATCTTTAACATTAATTTAAATGACGTTGTCTGTTTTAATTGCAAAATCTCTCAGGTCCATAATTTCCACTCCCCCCATTAATGCTCAAAAAGAAGAATATGTAAGGAATTAGTCAAATAACCCACGAAGAAAAAATAATTACTTAATGCAAAGACGAAAGTTTGTAAGGCTGCAGTTGAACTGCATAGGTAATGCATGCTTTTGTTTGAAGTGAATCAAAGACTCATCAGCCTAGAGGTGATAGAGTCCAAAATTAAAGAACGCTTTCAAATCTTGGGAAATAAACTAACTTGTCAAGAGTGATGAGTACTGTGGTATGCTAGGTATTCAAGCACTGTGCTTTTTGGTTCAGATATAGATGGAGCCCCGCACACCTTTCTAATATTTAAACCATCTCCTCCCAGCCGCTAATAGTGTTCCAGAAATGCTTTTACTGTTAAGCAAAATATACTGAGATTAGCAGCATTTTTAGTTCTGCAGTAAGAGCCCTGGTGTAAGGTTAAAGGCATAGTATTTTAAAACTGAAAATCCTATCAGTAGTCCCGCCAGTCATTTAAAAAGAACCTTATGTTTCTCTTTGTCTTTCTCTATAGTATGAAACTGATACTTAACTATCAGTAACTGCGTTACTGCGTTGACATAGACATTTCATGGATTTTGATTCTTTCTGCATTCAGGATGAGTTAATTGCTTATAATTGTTTATTGGCACCAAATGTATTATGCAGCAGGACAATGATGCAAAATATACAGCCAAGGTCATTAAGAACTATCTTCAGCATAAAGACCTATTGGAAGTGACGGTATGGCCCCCACAGAGCCCTGATCTCAACATCATCAAGTGTGTTTTGGCTTTTATGAAAAGACAGAAGGATGTGAGGAAGCTTACGTTCACAGAAGACCTGTGGTTAGTTCGTCAAGATGTTTGGAACAACCTTCAAAAACTGTGTGCAAGTGTACCTAGAAGAATGGATGCTGTTGTTAAGGCAAGGGATGGTCACACCAAATATTCATTTGATTTAGTTTTCTCTTTTGTTCATTCACTGCATTTTATTGATGAATGAAAATAAATGATTAACACTTCTATTTCTGAAAGCATTCTTCAAACATTTGCAGATCCATGATTATATTAGGAAGATGACCATGGCCAATCAAGTGCTTAGTGAATACCTCAGTGGGCGGTAACCAGAGAAAGAAAAAAAGCAAGAACAGGAACAACCATGGAAGGACAGACCCCTGCAAGGCAAGTGCCATCAGCAGATAGAAGAAGTGGGTGACATCGTGAAATCCTATCAATGGCTATAGGAAGCCGGGCTGAAAGTCAGCACAGAGACTCTAATGCTTAGTTGCCAAATGCATTGCCACTTGTAGTAAAAGTGAGAGCTTGTGTTACATAAAATTTCAGAATGCTCAATAAAACTAAAATTTTGTTTAAATACAGGCATGACAAATTAAACCTCCTGAACTGTTTTAAAACAGCACTTCCTTAGAAATATTCTACTCTACATACTCTTACTTTGGTGTATTGACATATTATGTAATGACTCAGGATTTTACCAAAAACAAACGTGAGCTGGAGCAGAGAGGCCTGGGTGTCCAGGTGGAGTGGCAGAAGAAAACAGATGAGCAGGAGAGGTCGAATGGATATCCATAGAGAATGGTAGACAAGAACAGTCAAGCTAGGAGACAGGAGAGAGACCTCAAGAGATCACCAACTGAGATGAATCCCCTCTAAAAGCTGGGCAGGGCAGGATTCTAGCACATCTGACTCTTGAGTAGAAACTGAAAGAGACCAAGGCCAGCCATGAGACTGGATGCAATAAAAGCCACGGAACTGCAGTGGACGTCCAAAGCACCAAGGAACAGCAGCTGCAGGTACAATGAACATAAATAACTAGGAGATTGGCAACATAGACTACCAAAAATCTTGTTAAAAGTTACGGTCATTTCATTCTATTAATATAACCCAGGAGAATAGACCTAAATGCATGGCCATGAAGCATAATTAATAATCAGAATGCAAGTCTTCTGTGTCTTGTGTGGACACAAACTCAAAGACTGGGCTGGGCTGTTGTGTATGGGACAGGCAATCAAAAAGATGAAAAAACATAGCAAAAGCACCAGATATGCTTAAAGAAGCTCAAAAAGAAGCAGAGGGAGGACAGGGAAGCTAACACTGAGAGAAAACCATAGCTGATAGACAATGACAAAGAGACACAGGAGGCACTGTGAAAATGTGAATAATTACTAACCGCTTAGAAAAGCAAGAAAACATGTCAGATAAATTAAAACAGGGAACAAATCTCAAACATGGACAGGAAAGCTAGACTAAGAAATTATTTAATTGAAATATAAAATGATCAAGTTTGTGCGACGAGTCCATCAAATGCTCTGACATCTCAAAATCAAGTCTTTTAACTGCCAAATGGAGGGGGTGGACTAGGGAGGGTAATCTTTGGAGACAGGGTTGTAATTTTTCTAAGTGAGTCATCAAAGATAGCCATTTAATCCCACATCTGTCCCAGACAGGAACAGAGAACTCTTTTGATCAGGAAATGAGGCCAGCACTGGGCCTCCAGAAAAATACCCAAATTCCATTTGAGGGATTGAAGTCAATTCAAGGGATGAAAAGATCAACAAACCATCTATTTGTTACATGCAAAGTCCATGTCATCTAATTAAGTTAAATGTACACAAATTAGACTACTGCTGTTTTGCAGCTCTCTTTCTCTCTTTCTCACCCCCATATTTTAGTTATGAAAAGATATAATGAATGACCTGTCAGCTTGTTCTTAAAAGCTGTGGATACAAGGGATTAATTAGAGAGCAAACTGTGTTTTTTATTCTTCAATAACAGTCTATGATACATGTTATAATGGATGTAAATACACTGTTGGATGTTTATGCTTTTAGTGTTATTGTAAATATGCGTTATATCATTCACTGTTGTGCAATCATCACTCTCTTACAGAAATATTACAGCTTCATCTGCTGGCGTCTATTATTGAACAGAAAGAGGAAAAATATTGCAGGTGGTTGGCGTTTAATATTTAAGAGGTTTTGCTGGATTCAAGAACCTGACTCGCATGCCGAAGAAAAACTGAGGATTTCTCTGCAGACCTGGCCTGCAGACCCCGTGGCCTCCACACTGCCCTCCATCCCACAACACCCCCGAACCCACTCTCTCATACACTCACCGCTACTCTCGAGCCATCCCTGTCTTGGACACAAAGCCTGGTCTGCACCCAAACAATTCGCCTTCATGCCTTATTCATTTTCCATAACATGAACATCACAAGTAAGTCTCTGTCTGTCAGCCACTCTCCGGATTCTTGGATTAATGTAAATCCCAGCAAACAAAGAAGTAGTGGATGATAAAGAATAGCTGCTATTTGCATCGTAATGTGAATTTATTAGATCGGTCTATATCCTGGAGATGGCTGCCTATTTCAGCAGTGATGTGGTGTTTTGTTGTTTTTGTGGAAAACGATACTTCCTCCAGATGAGAGGTGGAGATAGAAGTGTCCTTGTTCATCTGGGGAAATGTTTATCATGATTCCCACACATTTCTTTCTCTTCTGACAAATCAGCTGCAACACTTTTTACACCAACATTTGAAGTAGATATCCCGAGCGACCTCCTTTGGGACTTCTGATTCTGAAGACTCTCGTTTGTGTCCTCTCCGAGGCTCTCAGCAGGGAAGGATGCAATGTTCTATGTTTAAAATGAAAAGAGGTGTCATGAGGTGTCACTAAATGCAGCGGGACCGTTTGATTGCTTCACTCGGCTACGAGGGGCTGTTCTCGTGTCTGTTTGGTGCCTATCACTTGCTGCTGGTTTGCCTCATCATAAATAATGCAGTCTTCATCCTGCCCACCCAACAAACACCTAAATGAAGGCAGTCTGCATTGCAGATTCTCAGAATGGGAAAGGTTACTTCAAGGAGTACAGCAAAGCCGAATGAGAAAACAACAGGAAATGTTTGACGAGGATGCCTCTGTTTGAGGGCGCTGTTTACAAATATGTGTATTCTTGTTGGAATGATGTGTGTGTGTGCTGGTGTCAGCGTACTTGTCTGCATATGTATCTATCTTGTGTGGGTGGAATAAATAAAAGTACCAACATATAAGGGGTAGTATAGAGAGAGAACAGAGAACACTATGGGCAAATTCGTAAGCCTGCAAAATACAGTAGCTCTATTTCCCAAAATATCATGTTTTGGGGGAAGATGAGATTGGCAGAAAAAAAATATGTGATGACAGTTATCTTCAACATAAAAGTATGCTCACGCAATGCTCCAGAAAACTTGTGGCTGAGACATTCCAACAATTGGAAATCTGCTTCCCCCTCTACTTTTAATCACCTGAGTTTCTGATGAAATACCTGAGCTGGAGGCATGTCAGTATCTGTTAATACTGGGAGCAAAGACAAACCAGTTGTTGTCATTCTCCACTATATGTGTGAATGGGGATGAGTGTATTAACAGATGTTCTTATAAACCTGGTCTTACTTCAAACTAACCTGGATTTGGTCTGAAAACTAACTTTTTCCAGAGTCCATCCCTGAGGTTACAGAAGCCATGCTGGGTAATTTGTGACTATTATATAAGATGCAGTCGATAATGACTCTTTTTTTATAACAACTATTTAGAAATAATAATATCTTGCCCTGTTTGGTGGCAAGAGACATGCAAGTTAATAGTCTCTGAAACAGCAGTAAGCCAATTTCTGCACTATTCTAATTCGAAAGTGAAATGCATGTCGTTTGGAGGAGCTAGTGGGAGCAGGTTTGTTATTCCTTCTGCTGGCTGGAGTTTTTGAAGATGTGATCTCTGCTCTCCTGATAGTAAAGAAGCTTAAGCAACTGAGTTCAGTTTACGAGCAGCTAGAGTCCCTGTGGTTCTTAACATCTCAAAATCTTAACCTCAATAAAAAGTAGATTACACATGGATGGGTGACTGTTCAGTTCAGCATTTGCAGACAGAAATCAAGACAGTGGACTCCTTTTTTTTAAAAACAAACAAACAAACCAACAACTAGACATCAGAAGCAGTTTTTTATGTGAAAATATGTAACCCCCAATCAAAAATAGATTAGGTAGAGGTCACCGACTACCTTGCTGGCTGCCAATGGTCCATGTTGAAAATAATGAACCGCTGAAAACATGACAGACACAAATAACATGATATATGGGAGTAACAGACTGTGCAGGCTTAATTGATAGTCAGGTGATAAATAAGGCAGCACACAAGAAAACTCCTATCAATTATTAGCATTTGCAAGAAAACATGTCCATGACAGCGCTTGTAAAACAGAGGGACGCATTTGACTGTGAACAAGGATTAATGAACGACTTATCAGAACTTAAATTAATGACAGTTAAAACAGTGGTCTGTCCTAAAGTGTTTCAACATGTGCCTAGCGTCAGCTGGTTAAACTCAGTGTCTCTCCAGAGTACCTCGACAAGCCATATTCAGCACTCTTGTTCTTTGTAATACAATGCAATTTATAGATAATTGATTCTGGGATATAGTCCAACTAAGTCAGCCTTCTGGGAAGTATGTTAGTGGTCACCCAACTACTGAAAAGCTTCTAGATATGTCATCCATATTGAGCCAAGAAACCACATCCCACCCTGAAGCTAATGATTTTCTTTTTTACTCTGCCAGAAAAAGTTGAGGGATTTAAAATATATAAACTTTACAATATTTAAGTGACAGAGCAGTTTTTTGTTTTTTCTGGAATGTGGCATTAAACGCCACCAAATGTTTGGCAAAGATAAAGCCAAACAGCAAATACCTCTGGCTACCAAAAACCTATTTAAAGTCTGTTTCAGAATCTGACATTGTGACTCACTGTACTGTGGAACAGACATTGAATGTTATCATTACGATCCACCAGAACTCTTAGATGAAAACCTCAGCTTTCCTCTGCACCACATAAAAAGTCAAAACCTTGTCAAGACACAACAAAAGAACCTGAGGGAATATGGGACTTTTTGGCATGCCGTACCTAATAAATGTCAAGAGGCTCACATGGGTTTGTAGACACGTGAATCAAATCTTAGAGCTATCAGAATCAATGCTTTTGTTTAAAAAAAAACAGCAAAAAAAAAAAAAAAAAACACAAAACATAAAT
>VUQR01011629.1:43856-67605 GCA_015108515.1 Hemichromis elongatus
AAGAGGAAATTAGAAACAATAGAGCCAGTCAGAGACGAATAAACGTCTTTCTGCATCTACCGGTGTCTCAAAATAACTTGTTGAATGAGCAGATTGTCCCAGGAGCGTATTTGAATGCAAGTATTGTGTTTTGAGCATTCAGATGAGTTTGTACGTTTTTGTTATTTGTATACTGTTGCTTCTGTGACCTGGATCGTCGTTACTAAATGGGCCGTAATAGGGTATTTGCAGTAGGTTGTTTGTGGGAACGGTAACGGTTGTTAGGTAAGAAGTGGGTAACATAACCAGGGACCAGGAGTTTTATACGAGATTTATATAAAAAAAAATGTTGAGCATGTCCACAGTGTTTAACTGGGGTCCTTCTTCAAAGAGTTTAAATGTATTCAGAAGATTTTCTTCGTTTAACAAGAAACTGAAATGTGTAGTCTGCACCGAAACCTAAACCCTTTTAAGTCCGCCTCCAAAATTCTCGTTTAATAGAGGAAAGAATGTCAGTTTAACCTGTTGCGCAGCAAGTCAGCAAAGTCAAATCTAGGTGTGCCATGCTTCTGCGCAAAGCTGGATTCAGAACATAAAAGAGAACACAGGTTCTTTAAAATATGTAAATTTCTATCAGATTCTACAAGTTCTATCAGATATTTGCATTCTGTTTTGAAATTATTTAAAGACAAAAAATACTTTTTTTAATTTAAAAGACTTTTGCTCGAGGCTCTGTCCTTGACCATTACATGTGCTGAACAATCATTTTAAAAATTTGTGTCGATGCGGTGCGTTTTTGAATGTTAGTCGTCCCGGAGAAGAACTCTGAATAATACATGACAGCATGATTTCATATGTGACTATGGTGAAGGCTGTCTGGCTGTGTCTGAAGCCATCGCGCTATCACTTCATCAACGACATCCTAGAGTGAGTCTTTAAATAACAAGTGACCTAATGTGGCTCCAGTTGGAGAGGTTAAAGGTGCAGCCCTGGGGCAATAATTGTATGTTTTATGCCATTCAGCAGTGTTCATATTGGGAGAAGCTAAGAGACAGTTGCACACACACGTTTGGAGAGAGACACAGAAAGAGATGGTTGAAGGAAAATAGCAATTGAATGAAGGATCAAGACAGAGAGGAATGACAGTCAGAAGATAAATGTGTTACAGTACAGACATGCTTCTGCTTGCCAGTCGATCCCACTGTGACTCATATTGGGGGGTTTGTTCTTGGCCGTAAGAAATTTGGAAGCATTAACCCATTTATTGTTGCACTCATCAGCCAGAAACAAAGCATTAGTCTGCTCAAACTGGCTATGGATCATAAGTTATTGGTTGGAATTCAACAAAATCAATGAACACAATAATGAGGTATTGTATGTGTGCACATCCAAAAGCCTGACTGATGCCCAGTACAAAAAAAAAAGGCAAGATGGTAAAATAGCAATTGTTGGTGGAAAAACAACAAAGCACAAATCAGACTGTCATGTCAGGGTCTTTTTTTATTTTAAAATCAATACGAGTGTTATTTTGTAATCATCGATGTCAGTTGGTGCAGACTATTGGAGTAGATCTGAGGTCTTGCCTTTCAGCGCCATGGACAGCTCTCTTTCACGTTGGTTATCAAATGAGAGCCAAGAGGGGATCAAAAAGCCACACTCAGAGACAGAGAGAAAAGCCACACTTAAGCGGGATTACTATAAAATGAATGGAATACATCCGTTATGGTTTTTAAGAGTCTGGCTGGGAGTTTGTAACCAATATAAGCCATGGGGCACGACTGCCTGCTGACTTTTTAAAACACTCTGCTATGCTTGAGCTGCCCAGGGGATGGAATGCAAGTGGACACAAGGGGGTGTTTCAGAGGCTTCAAAAACAAGTGAAGGAAAAGAGATGAAGAGAGAGGGGAAAGGAGAGAGCGAGTGTGAGAGAGAAGGGGGTGGGGGGTGGGGGGTGGGTGGTCATCCAAAGTTCTGAGCTCTCTCTCCCGGCATATGGAGGGCTACTCAAATATTAATAACTTCTAATATAGAATCTGACTTCATATTTTTCTCAGTGAAATTATGACATTCACAGGTTTCTCCTTGCACTTTTAGTAGCACCGAATATGAGGTAGACAGAGGAAAGAAGTGTAGAAAATCACTGTTTTGTTCTTCTGCATTAATATTTTTTTCAGTTTAAATATTTTGATGCAATTTATACAGTGCTGCCAGTTATTGCACTGAGTTCCTACATGCAGCCAAAGCAGCTCTGGTTCACCGGGTCATTGACATTTCGATGGTGTCCCATGGTGCCGTGCTAGAGTACACTGTCGGCTGGCATCATGGTCCTGTAGGTTGTGGGGTAGGACCTCTATGGAGTTGGCTTGTTTTGGTAGCTCCTATGGATGCTTAATCAGTTCGGGCTCTGTGGAGACTGCAGGTCAATACACAGAACGTGTTTTCTTGAGAAATGTCCCAAGTGTTAAACTGTCTTTTATGTCAGTAGTTTTAATGTTGTGGCTGATGTTGTTGCTGTATAGTCCAACATGCAAATGCTACAGCACGGGGGCATATTATTAATGCAGTACAAATTGTTGTGGCTAGAACATATGTCACCTCTCTCAGTCATGTTTAATTGAAAAGCAGTTGAACTTGCTTCATAAATTTTGTCAGAACACTTACTCAGTACGCAAATTTTCTCTTTTAGAGGAGTGAAGTTTTTTTTTTAAATTGTGTTTCCTTTTTCCTACCTTAGCACCAATGAGCATACCTGTCTGTGCCGATTTACTGAGCTACCTGATACCTGCCTTTCATCCGGATATAATTTCACTGCTCTAGATGTCTGTGAATTAAATCCAGTATCCCATGGCCAGGCCTATTTGTTGTCCCTTATTAGCTTTGAATGTTCCTAGAGATAAGTGACCTACACCACCCTGCTGCTGCTACCTAATTTGACTGTCTTATAAAAGCCATCCTCAGCGTTATGAAAGGGAGTGTGGGGCTTTGCAGTATCAAGGTGTGTGTGTTGGTTTGCATGTGAATTGTAAGTGCTCCATCCCATGACGCACCTCCGATCAGACACTGACATTTATATTTATGAAATCTCATACACACATTGCGTGAACGAAATGATTTATTCATCAATTACACTTCCAGGCATGTTTTCAAGACACTTTGCCGTCTGATATGAGAACATTTAAAGAAAAAGAATTCTACGTTTTCGCCTTTATTTCCTCTACTTTCTTTCTTTCTTAAACAACCATTCATCCATACCTTTTGTCATGGCCCACTTTGAAGGGTCTGAAAAGCAGCTCAGTAATTTCTCCGGCTCAGATGAATAACTTTCATTACAGTTGGAATGTATTCAAGCCCATAGTCATTTTCTAAAAGGGGCATTAGGTTAGAAAAAGGAATGCAGTGTTTCTAAGGAAGTCTTAAATGTGGTCTTAACTCCTTCAAATTGGCACCATTTTCAGTCCAAGACAAGATGGCCAAATTAAAATACTGAATTCTAATACCTCCATATGCTAGCCGGCATCACGTAGTATATGCTCGCGAAAAGTTTCTCTTAATAAATATTGCTGAATTGCTTAATTAATTAATTTGATTTAATAACCTCTCAAATGTGTTAATACTTTGTGTTAAAACACCAAATTATCTCACACCTCTGAACAGAAAACTCCCTTTACATGCTTTAAACCCCAGGTTACCTACATAAATAAATAAATAAATTTCAGCTGTAACTGTCAGTCAGAGGGGGGCAGCTGTAGCCTGAAGGGTAGAGAGGAAAGCTGCTGACCGTAAAGTTATGGGTTCAACTTTGTGTACTGTATCAGCTGGAGGAATCGGAGCAGAGAAATTCAATGAGTAATGGTTCTGCCTCAACAAGTACTGCTGAAGTCCCCTTGCACAATGCATTTAACCTGCACTTAAGAGTATAACCATGCGCGTTTCTTAACATTGTGACCTGTGTGGGCAAAGGTTAGATAGAAATGTATTTTTTTTTATGTACAGCTTTTCACAGCAACACTTTTCACTGAGGCAAAATCTCTGGCCATCAGAGCAAATTGACAGTCAACAGTAGTTTAACTTCTATTTAAAGTGATACACGGCCAGTGTATACCTGCTTCATTTAGTCCCTGCTACCGCACACACTTTTTACCTAAGTCACTGAGATCAAGTAGGTCTCCGCTGACTGCTGCCAGGCACCATTACCTGATGAGTTGGGCCATCTGACTGATGGCTTGCGATTGCTTTGAGAAATGTACAATCCCTCAAATAGACTATTTCTGTCTTCCGATTTTACTTTAATATTTCCCAAATGCCTCTTAAGGCGGTGAGACAAATGCAACTCCACATTCGGCTATAAAGGAGCAAGAATCAGAAAAGGCAATAACTTAAATGTAGTGACTTGACACATGGAAATAAGTCTTTTTGCACAATGTATGAAAATCACATGGAGATTAGACTCTACAGAAGAAGCTCAATTTGAATTGTACACAGTGATTTTGAAAAGGTTATTATTGAGGGACCCATAAAAACAGCAAAACCATACATTATGCTTGTGCGCTTATTGCACATACGTGTGTCTTTATGTCTGGGTTTGTGCATGTGTTGGAGTGGATAGTAAGATGTAACACTTCTCCACCTAGCTGTCTTCAAGCCATGTTAAAACTCATGTAACATTTTAATGTTGCATTTCAAATGCTTTGTGAATGTATCCGATCTTTTTAATTCATTAAGCTATCCTTTTCTTCTGTCTTTTAGGATGCTGCTGGTGGCAAAAAGTATCCTTGGGGATCAAGCTCAGACATCTGCAGATTTATGAGGAGTGTCACTCCTCTGCACATCACATCTGACCGTTAGTTCACCCTTTCATCAACTACCAACACTAGTGAAGACACCCCCTTGTTGACACACGTCATCAGCCTGGCAGAAGTGGTGGCAATCAAAGACAAAATAACTGAATGGGGGCTAATAGTTGCCTGAAGCTCCTCACACAAAACTAGCAAGATGCTGCCACAGTTCCTAAATGCTCTATTGCCCTGTTCAAAGCTGCTTTTAAGTTAGAGTGGTATCGTCATTTCTGTGACTAAACAGAAGTTATAAAGACAAAAAAAGAAAAGAAAAGAAAAGAAGAATCCTACTGAAACCATACCAAATGAGATCAGCAATGCTTTTGCCTGTGTTGTTCACTCTGCAAGCTGTGTGCACCAGTGTGGGGCACGCTATGCAACATTACAATGCGGTCTGGGGACACTATGACGTGTGCAAGTCCCAGATCTACACAGAGGAAGGCCTGGCATGGGACTACATGGCCTGTCAGCCAGAAGCCACTGACATGACAGAGTACCAGCGAGTGACCCTCGACCCTCCAAACATCACGTGTGGAGATCCGCCAGAAACATACTGCGCTTTGGTGAGTCGTAACCTCGGTTGTCCCCTGATGGAGACAAATGAGGCTGTAGGCAGGATCGCACAGCATACTGGGTCAGGGATAGAGAGCACAGCATACAAGGCAATGAGCTGCCGCTGCAGCGGAGATTAATGTACATGTAGACCTGTGCATTACACACAAAGACGAAGACGCACACTATTGTGCAAAACTTGGAGATGAATTTGGTAAACATAAAAACAGACAGATGCACAAAACAACAACTGGAAACAGTTATATGCACAAACAATCATCTGCAAATACTGATGCACAGACATACACAATGCTGTACATTAGATGTATGAAAATTTGGAACCCCAAAAAAGGAAATAGACGAATTTGAATGGAAGAAAACTGAGACCATTTTTTTCATATTCTGTTTGTTTACTCACATATGAATCCAAATTTTCTTGCAAATTTATGTTTTCTTTTTTTTGTGAAAGTTTTTGATGTTGCGGTCCTTCTATCTACTGCCCTTTAGAGCTCATTCACAGGAAAGTTTTAGGACACTTCTAAGAAATATGTTTCAATATAAAATGATACTAGGGTAAAAAATGGATTTATTACTAAGTCTAAACAGACAAAGTACATGCAAATGCATAAAAAAAACATGTATCTTTACAGCTGACTGAAGACTGACTGCATCTGTACAGATGACTGCAGACACACACAAACACACACACACACACTAACAGGGTAACTGCACTGGTGCCGGCGCTGTTATTAAACAAAGAACAGTCACTGCACTGTTCAGCCCCCTTATCAGCCTTCATCAACAGTTCAACCCCAGGTTGCATTTGTTTAGAATCACACTCAAAGTAAGCTGTAAGAGCCCATAGGCTTTAAAGTGCTTCATTAGACGTTATGTTCATGCCTGCCAAGAGCTCGTGCGAGTAAATATTTACCAATTAAAATGGGCATCTTTAAAAGGAGGGCTTTTCTTCTCACAGCTCCAGATGGCATTGAGACATTTAATGCCACTGTAGGATGAAAAAGGAGCTAGTCTCCAGTCGGGTGTGACGTTCTGGTAAGCTTTTTTTTTTTCCCTATCAAAACACAAACTGAAACCTTTATCAGACCAGTAGATTATCCTGAATGTTCAACATTTACATAACACAGGGCGCATAAAGAACAGAACAGAGACAAACAGAGTCAACGTGGTTGGAATATTTTGTACGTTTGTTTGATTTTTCTTGTCAATACAGAATTGGTTCATAGAAAAGATGTCTTATATTTCTTTGCAATGTCATTTTTTTATGCATACTATGTTTGTGTATAATTTATGTACACTAAGGTGATCTATTTCTTTTTTAGTAGTCTATTTTTTCTTTTTATTGTTTAGTTATTATTACATAATTAAAATTTATTGATTTTATTAAAATAATATAGCACATGAAATCTCTCTCTTTTTGATGTTTTCAGAAATACAGAACTAACAAAATATTTTGTAGAACAGTTTTCTCCACAGTGGTTATGATTCACAGGGACAAAGGAAAAACAATTTTAAGAAAAATACTTTTAGTTCAATTTCATTCAATTTTATTTATATACTGTCAAATCACCACAACAGTTGCCTCGAGGCACTTTATATTGTAAGGCAAAGACCCTACAATAATACAAAGACAACAGAGAAAACCCAGCACCTTGGCGACAGTGGCAAGGAAAAACTTCCTTTTAACAGGAAGAAACCTAATAATAAATGCTTCAGCGCAACTAAGAATGTTGTTCTGAGTTCAGTCAGTCAAGTGAATCCAGCACTTAAATTCAGATTGAAATATGTCACTATTTACAAGAAAATATGTACGTGCGACTCCATCCACAAGATGGATTGGCATCAAATTTTGCACAAGCATTCATAGTTCGCACACAATATCATAAAAAGTTTGGTGTAATTTGCATGATTCACAGATTACACTGCTAAACAAATGATATCAACAACTCTTGCTGTTTCACTTAGGAAGTCCATAAGAAAACATAATGTCCTGTTGAAAATTATCAACCTTCTTGGAATTTCCTTCGCTGGATGATTGCATGTCCATAAAGCCACAAGTAGACTGTGTCCAGTCACCAAATTAAATGAATTAAAACATTAGCTGAGGACAAACCATACTGATCTATTGTGAGACTTTTCTGCCTCATTGGGAGGATGGATTAGTCCCATTAGTTTAAATTCCAGCTGTATGGTGACTTTTCAGCTATTCTTGCTCCTGACTAGAATGCCTTTCACCTCTGAGATGAATTTGGGGTCATGATTATCTAGATCATCAAGAACACAGACTCCTTCTGGAAACACTTAAATGCCTGTTGTGTGTTTGATCTGTTTACATTTCAGCTGGCACACAGGCAGACTGACACCAGTGACCTTATCCACTAGTCCTTCCTGGGACTTTGTTGAAGATGAGACGAGCATGCAAATGAGCTCTTTCATCCAATCACTAAGTTGCCTGTCGTTGTGAGCCAGATCTAATCAGTTTTCCCAGGAGTTAGTTTTCCTTATAGCAGCTGATGAAAGAATCCTTAATGTCTTGTCCCCCATCCCTTTCACCATGTGTTTATGATTCCTATTTCCTGTTTCGATTCGGTTTTATGCATAAGAAAAGTTCATTAATCGTTAAAGTCTTGTGTGTTTTGCTAAAATGACAAAGATACAACTTTTTGAGTTAGAAACTCAATATTCAATAGTTAGACTCCAGAATATACAGGGTCTAGGAGAGATGTTCTGCATCAAGGAGTTAGCCCTGTTTATATTTTTAGCTGCAGACCTTCAGGGGTTCTACAGAATGTGTTGGTGTTAAGCCTGTTCTCCTACGGTGTGCTATGGCGCTGTCACTCAATAGCACTCAACACTGTTTTTTCACTGTACAGGTTGTGTGAAAGGAAGGAAACAATACAATTGTAATATTCTGTATTAATAAAAATGATCCAATTAAATGTATTTAAAAAGTTGCTGGCCAAATGATAATTATACCACTTGGGCATAAATGAAAATTAGCTGTTAAAGCAAAGAAACTAAACAAGTATTTTTAATTACACAGCTTCTTTTTGTCTCTAAAGGCCATATTAGGTTGGCTTGTGTGGATCTGATAATAATTCACAAAAGTAGCAAACCACTGGATCAAATGCCGTGAGAAATGAGGTTTAATGTTTAAGCATTTCATAGATAGATTTAATTTTTTTTGTAGTTCAAGTGCATGAGCATGGATATGTTTACTCCACAAAGCATAAATTAGCGTCAGGAAGATGGCTCTGGATATACTGGATAAATAAATTCTCTTTTGCTGAATAGACCACCCTGTCAAGCATTTCCCTCTGAAGCTGTCATAGTGTAGTAGTGGATTGTACCTTACTGATTAGAGAACCCAGTGGTTTGGTGATGTGAAACACGGCAGAAGATGAGAGATACTCTGTGCTTCGCAACATCTAAGGATCTGGCAGTTAATCTAAACGAACGAATGTGAGCTCTGAGTTAGGTGTCATCTGCCCACATGCTCTACGCTATCTTGAGCCACGCTGGTTCAACCACATCAAGTTGGCAATTGTGTAAACATTTCTGAGAGTGATTCAGTAATCGTGCTTATGCCAGCTACTCTGGGTCTAACTGGGTATATTCTTGTAATTCCTCTGAACTTTATTCAGCTCTCTCAGAATGGATGAAAGAAGTTGTGGCTGCCAGTTTGCCACACGGCCCCCTTTGGAGGCTTAGTAAGGAGAGACGGGACGAGAGCTCTGAGTAAGCTGCTTGGAGACTGCCACATTATTGACAGTCAATGCAGTAGACTTATCTTTGCTGGCAATGACAGGAGTCATTGTGAAATTTCAGTCTGTCTTACATGCACACAGAATTGGCATAATAGACTTTAAAAAGACAGCGAGACTATGGAGGAGAAAAGGGGACATAACCTTTGCTACTTACATTGGATGTGAGGCCACTGACAGATATGGCGAATCCGCAAAATGGCATTTTTCTAATAGCATGTAGGGGCCATTTCTGTGGTTGCATGAGTCAATAAAGACCCATTTTATGAGAAACTCAACCTACGTCTCATTCTGTGACTTTGGTAAATATTTCTCTGATCTTGCCAGCTTTCAGTCAGTTTCAGTAGGTTATGGTGTGCATTTATTAGATTGTGGCCCCAGTTGCAGTGAATCATCTTGCTTGTCAATTTCAAGTTTCAAACTACAAAATGCTCTGCTGTTAACAAACCATATGTCATGTCTGTTATTAGGCTTGAGTTGTCAAAATATTTGGTTGTGCAAAGCTTGTAATTACAGCTAAAACTTGGTGAAGTTACATCTTCAATGTCAAGTCTGCACTGATGCTTTGATTAATCTGTAACAAAAAGACCTGAAGTACACGTCACTGTAAATCCAGTGAACCTTATTTTCAGTGTTTTCCGTGCTTTTATTAGAGCAGCTTTTCAGCTGCCTTGGCCATTCCACACCACTCCCATCAGGTCCTGCCAACCTACTAAAAAAGGAAAGGCTTGACCAGGTGATGAAGAACAGCCTGCTCTGACACGCCCTGAACCCATGGCTCAACTCAACCCCTCCCCTGCAAAACCACACCCCGCCACATAATTCACTAGGCTCACACTAGGCTATCAACCTAGTAGCAAAGAAAGATTAAATTAGATAAAATATGAGAATATCTGTAATTGGTAGTTAAATTTTAAAAGAGAGTTAAAATCTGAGCTTATAGAGGAGAAAATTGACCTATAGCATTATTTACAGTTACAGCTGCTGCAAATTAGTTACCTAAGAAGACAATTTTAAGAGACAGGGAGAGCTGATTTATTCCCATTTAGGAGAAAAGAGATAATCCAACAATTCCAAATAGTTCAAACATTTTTTATGCTTATGGTTTTGTCCAAAATCACCTTTTCACACTACTCCCAGTAATTCCTATTTCAGTGAATAAAGAAGCGGCAAATTGCGATTTCTTATTCATTTTACTATTTTGTGTAGTTTGTGACCAGCTGTAATCTCTCACTAGACCAATTTTCTGACATAAAATGAGGGTCAGCAATAAGTGATGGGCATGTCTGTGCAGAACCAGGTTAAGTAGCGGTATCAGGAGTATGTGTCTCTCTCCAGTTGTGGAACTAACCAAGCAGTTCAGCGGTCAAGCCAGAAACTGTCACTGGACCTCTTTGATCTCTGTACCCCTCCTCCTCGGTGGGGAATTCACTCATCCATGTATTTGTTTGGAGACAGGGAACAGTTGGAGCATTTAACTTGCCGTCACCTCGATGCCCTTGACTCTGTTCTGAACTGGCCCTGCCCAGCACATCATCACCGCACCACTGCGTACCAAGACACCGAGATGACATGCAACATGTCCCCTGACTCCAGGAGAGGAGGAGAGTCATCATTTATTCTTTCACTCGCCTGCCACTTCTTTTGTCTCCTGGCTTTTTAATTTCCTTCTCCCTTGTTTTCTGTCAGCTGATGATGCATAATATCCATGTCTTGTTTGAACATGTGGAGGTTGGATGCTCCATATGAGGTGAGCACTTGACAGATAGAGATATGTCGGCATTATTTCCCCAGGATCTGTGACAGGTTAAATCTTAGAGGGTTGTAAATACAAAGACAGATGAATTATGCATGGAGAAGAAAATGATGGGTATTGTGGCTTAAATAGGCAGAGTCTTCCTGGCTTAATATTCAAAGCATGTTTTCTTTCTGATTTAGAGCACATACAGTGTTATAATGTAATTGCTTTATTCTGTTGTCGAGTACACAAAAATCAGTTTTGACATTTTAATGTGTATAAAAATTTTGCTTCCTGAGCAAAAAATTTACTAATTGTGTTGCCATAAACTCAAATTACACCCCCATGATATTTGCTATCTATATAAAAGCTCATGCCTACTAAGATTATCTATTATCTATCATGAAACCAGAAAGCTTACAATTCTGACTCTGCGAAACAGATGGTTCAGTTCTTATAGTGGATTTGTGAGTTTTACACTCGACTACTTTCACCAGCATGGGATGGAACCAAGCTGGTTGGCACGGCAGATTGTCAAACCATGATGTTTCTTGACATTATGTTTGCCAACTGCTTTTGAAATCAAGTAAAAATGTGACGTACACTTCCACTTAACACAGCTGGGGTCAGCTGGGGCACTTGCAAGTCAGGAAATGCAGGGAACGTTTTCTGCAGAGTTACCAGAATATATTCAAACTTTTATTGTTATAACATTGTCCAGCTGTTTCACAGATTTTTTTTATATATGTCTACAAATCCTAAAGCTTACATTTTTTCTACATATGGCAGCATAGACAGGTGAAAACAGGTGTTACCCTTTTTTGTGTGTTTGTTTTTTTTTATTTATCTAGATAACTTTTCTCATCATTCTCTGTTTCCACGTCAAAACATTTCATGTATGAGTAGTGACACAAAGTTTCACGATTCTATCAATGATAATCAAACATTATCCATGATTTAAATGTGCCTGATCTCCCCTTCAGAGTTGGTTCCTGGAGAAGGGTTAGAAGGTATGTATGGTTTCTAGCTCTCAAAGTTCTCTTCTAATCAGTGCACACGTCAAAACACAGAGAATAATCTAGCATGTAGGGTGGGATGCTTAAGGGAAGGTTGTGTTGGTGTGACAAATATTTGTCTTTCTTGTGGGAAAATTCTCAGAATAAAACCCTGTAAACATGTAAAAAGCAACAAGCATGCTTCTGGTCGCATACCTGACATCACGTGCTGCCTTTGGGTTTGGAAGCTGCATGTTTGTAGTCTTAGACCCAACTTGCATCCATTGTGATGATTTTCAGCGCAAAGTAATTTGGATACAGAAGTTGATGTTTTCTATGCAATTCAAACATCACGGTACAAAGATGCACAAATGCAAGCAGTCATAACTGGATATACATGAAACAACTAATAGCAACAACGCAGGACGTAATCCAGAGGGCACAAAGGGTTCACCCTGGAGATGAGATGAGGTATAATTTCATCTTATGTTTTATTTTTATGGGGCCCAATCAAAGAAATGTATGATTGCACCGTGTATGTTTGTTAAATATAGCCTCAATTGAATAAAGAATATTTTAAGTATTTAATAGACGATGCTTTGAAAACTTTGAGACAGAAGATGTGAATGATATCTGAGAAATTAACTGCAGCATTACCAATAACAATAACCTTGTTTATTGTAGAACAATAGACATAGTAATAAAGTGGAAAGAGCGATAAGACAAATCCACTCAAGAAGAAGACCAGACAAATAATTGGGATTACCCGATCACCAAATGTGACCAACTCAAGTTTTGTCATTTTGCTGGTGTGAAGTCATTCAACTCCAGTGGTGTACCAAGAGGTGCACTAAGTGGTGTACCAAATGTACCAATAGGTACATTTTGGATTGGGTAATTTATGACTATACAACTAGAAAAAGAAGTGTGGCTTGTTTGGAAGGTTGACCAGGAAAATAAAATAATAAGAAGGCTTAATTAGTATCTAAAGATCACTGGAAAAATGTCCTTTGAATAACACCAAAGACTAACATGAAGATGTTTGGTGGTAATGCACAATGTCACATTTAGTGCAAACTAAACACAGCATATCTTCACAATTGCCTCATGCCAACTGTCCAGCATGGTGGTGGAGGTGTGATGGTTTGGGCTTGTTTGGCAGCCATTGGACCTGGGCACCTTGCAGTCACTAAGGTGATCAAGAACTCATGTTGTCTTGTATACCAAAGTATTCAATACTCAAATGTGAGGCCATCTGTTTGACACCTAAAGCCAGAAAGAAATTGTGTCATGCAGTAAAAAAAAAAAAGAGAATCAAGTGTTGCAATAGCCCAGTCAATGTCAGTAGTTCAGCCTGAATGAAATGCTGTGGCAGGACCTCAACAGAGCCGGACATTTATGATTTCCCACAAGCCTCAAAAAGCTGAAGCCACATTGTCAAGAACAATAGGCCAAAATTCATATACAAAAATGTGAGTCTTATAAAGTTATATAGAAAGGGATTTTTAAAAGTTATTGCTACAGCATTGCTACAGCAAGCTACTGAAAGATGGGGCCTACTTAGTCTTACATAGGAATGCACAGCCCTCTAAAAATGTTCTTATTCACATGACTGTTGTATGAATATATATCTCAAAATGATTTAAAAGAAATCCACTTACATAATCTATGAAACATCTTGTTTCCCATAGTTTAGCTACATACAGTTAGTTTGCTACATTCTCAAATGCTAGCACACATATGCCTAACTCAAGGCCCAGGCCTTTCGGTTGTTTGAACCCCAATGCCCCCTGGCACCAGGGGTGAGAAGGAGAACATCTAGTTTAACCTAATGCACCGCCAAATCTGTTATTTAAACATCCTAATGACTGGTATCGACAAAAAGGTCAGACTCTCAGCTGAAAGCTCATAAAACCATTTCAACAACCACCAAAAAGCTAAAACAGCAAATAACTAAAGAGCAGGTAAAAAGATTCAGCAAAAAGATGTAAGCACAAAGCCCGGATCCAACGAACAGGACATGCCCATCGGGTGTGGATAGCTGACAATCGACAGATTCCAAAACTCCAGATTTTGTCACTCTCCAACCAAAATTTACTGAACCAGCAGTGAAACAAGACAAACACACTACACTTCACATTTGAAAAACATGCAATGAATCCACTCTTATTTTGGCTGTCTTGCTTCCACCACGATAAGAACGCACTTCCTGCACAGCTCTATCTCTGTGTGCTTCGAGACTTTTTTCCCCATCAAAAGTCTCTATTTTCTGCCTTATTTAATTGCTCATTACACACCATTCTGCTGTTGTGTACAGTGGGTTTTTTTCTCCTAAAAATGACATGTGACAACAAAGTCCAATTTCAGCTATTCTGTACCAAAGACATTTCCACTTTCAAAATTTATACATAATGCTTAACTATGTCTCTAATACAACCTCTGTGACTTTGTGGAAAAACAGAAAAGTTTATGTTTTTCACTTTCTACTATAGAAATCTCTAGGGGGCTTTTTATGACTACAGTACTTTCTTACAAAAGAAAGAAAGAAATCATGTTGACTGTTTTCTTTCTTTGTCACAGCAGCTTTTTCCTTAACAGGTAAAAAACAGTTGAAAATGTGACTTCTTTACACAGCAAAGGGCGTTTCATGGGCCTGGGCTGCCTAAGATTAAAGTGGGCTGTTTGTGGCCTGAAACTGTGCTAGCACATTTGTGGCATAATACAAACATGAGTAAATGAGTACTTAAGAAATAATTTGTCATTTCACTGGGCATGGTGCCTGTCAGTACCAGTGAGACAGCTTAACTCTTCAAGAGACGTTTTAATTCAGAGCTGTAAATGAAGTGCTTTCCCAGTGAAGATATTGTTGCAGTGTTAGCATGTTTTGCTTTGCACAGCTTACCTCCTGCAGCTTTTCAGTAAAGACATAAAGTAAACATAAACATACATACAGACATAAACTAGACACTGTCTGCTGCAGTTTAAAAAAAAAAAAGAGCGATTCACTATTAAACTGCATTCTTTGTGCTTTCTCAGCCTTTAGTGCTTGTATATCTTTTCAGCATTCTTCATGCTTGACAAGCTAAATGAAATTCTTGTTAAGATATAGTAAATGAATTACCCCACCCTTCCCCCAGAAAAACTCTGCTTGGTTCATCCATCTGTGAGAGATTTTTTTTTTCTAAGATGGGAAGTGCACGTGTGTGTGAAGGACTTCCAATCCAATCCCTTAAGACGTTGCCTGTAATTTTGCCTAGAATGAAGGGTTTCAAGCAATCAAGAAGCTCTCTCATAGGACAGGAATTCTTTCAAGGCAGTAAACACAGAAGTCTTTGTTGGTGAGGTGTTTAACAGGTTACCAGTTAATGTTAAAGATACAGCAAATCTTTTAATTCAATAAAATGCAAAGTAATGTACAATTATTAAAGCGTTTGCATTTTTTTTTTTATCAAAATGTTTTTGTAAAATAATGTTAGAGCTCTTTTGCTAATTTCCAGAAGAACACTTTGTTAAATTTCCCAAAAGAAATTCTTGTCAAATGTCTTCAAATGTCTACTGTGCTGGATATGAAGGATTTATGTTGATCAGAATGATCAGCGATTATTGAGTTGATTATTGGATGAGAGGCAGTGTTAATTTATACATTTTACTGATTTACTGTTACATTTTTAGAAGATGAAATTTTACATCTTCGCTATTCTGTTTTGTATTTTTTATATTTATTGAAGCGAGTTAACGTTTGGAATGCTGGTAGGGATATTTCAGGCAGAACTAGACTAGCTGTTTCCACCTCCAGGTCTTTAAGCTAAGCAGGCAAAAGGAATACCAACTATAGCTTCACATTATTCACAAATATGACCAAAACAATTCTGCACTGTTCTTTTAAGGTGATAATATTTACATTGCATCAGTGTTGCAGTGTGTTGCCTTTAAAATCTCAAACAAGTCCAAATAAAGAAAAAAAGAAATTTGAAAAGGTCAGGCCTTACAGAGCATTGTTTTATGTTTTTGTATTTTTTTTTAAAGAATCATGCACTGAGTAAAAGGGGTCAGACTTGAAAGAGAGAAATAGTTAGGAGATGACAGGCAACTGTTGCAACCCACCTCCCCTTAGGAAACCCAGCCATCATGTTGTCAGGCCATATTGATCGCTGAGAAAGACTGAAAGAGACTGTGCAGCAAAGAGAGGGAGGAAGTGAGAGAGGAGAGGTAGAGACGTAAAGTACAGAGGGGAAGAGTGTTCGTTTCCAAAAGTGGCTGGTGTGATTTTATCATGCTCAGTGAAATGGTGACATTTCAGTAATGCTTTATTCCTTACTTTGGCATTTCAAATTAATAAAAGCCTCTAATAACTATGCAGACTGAAAAGATGGTGGATGAGTTGACACACTATGAGCTAACACACTGATGAACAATGCAGCAATTTCACTCTCACACTCCCCCCATTCTTGCTTTCACTCTTTCAATTTCATCCCAGTTTCTACCAATTTCTTAGAGATGGCCTCTGCGTCCCTTTGTGAACAGCCAAGAACTGAGTAGGTGTCTTCTGATTTTCTTCTCAATTAGAGTGCACCTCGAACCAGTGATCGATTTCTATCTGATTTTAAGCTGCTTATATGAAACAAATGAGTCAAATCAATAAAATATTGATTTCACGGCAGCTTATCAATGTATACTTAGCCTGTCAGCATTCTGAGGCAAGAAGAGGATTACACTTTAATTCTAATTTAGTTTCAAAATACTTGCAAACTGTAGGGCCAAATGGGACTGAAAGTGAGTGCACTGATGCAAACAGTTTAGTTACCATTTTGTGGGCTTTATGTGGCGAACGTTTAACAAGACACAAGTCTCTTTACTCAGCAGAAGTACGTTTACCTGGACTGCAGAGGGAAATATATATTAATTTCAGTGGAATTATGTGTTTATGAGGTCAAATTACTTGGTATTAGTAAGTCTGACTTTGGTAAACATGAAACATTTGCTCTAAACATGTGCTCTAAACATTTGAACATGACATTTAATGGCAAGAGTTGGATAAGAGGGTGTTAGAGATTATACCCTTTAGCTGGTATTAGTTCAGCCTTGTGCCTGAAACAATAGTTTATATGATCTCTTTAGGACTATTCAGAGTCATTTACTTGTACTTATGGATTAACTGATTAGATTTAGATCTAATATCAAGGTCATTGTGACTTTATGTGTTAATTTGTGGACCACCATTCTGAATCCTGACAGAGGCAAGTAAGGCTTTGTATCATGTAAAAGCGAAATGGCATTTAGCCAAACTAAAAAAGAAATAATAATAATTCATGCAAATAAAAGTTAGTTAAAAGGTGTAAATAAATCACTTCCAATTTTCAACTGTAAACACAACCTATTGTTTTGCATTGCTATGGAAACTTCAGCTGGCCTTCTATTATGAGCAAGTTCTATACTTATTATTTGTGTATAAGACATAAACACAAGATGTGCAAGATATCCGTGACTAAACTGGCAAACACAGAGTATATGTGCTAAAAGTATAATGTCAATATATGCAGTCACACAAGACAAAGACTCACAATATAATTCTGTGGTTGATCGTGTACTGCTGGGTCCTTACAATAGGTACAGAACACAACTCTTCAAAAAATACTGTCAAATCCATAAGTATTTGGACGATGACATTTTTGTAATTTTGCCTCTGTACATCATCACGGTGCATTTTAAATTGAATAATCAAAATGAGATTGGACTAGAAGTAATGACTTTTAGCTATAATTCAATAGATTTAAAAATACTGCACTAGCTATGTAAGAAATGCAAGCAATTTTGTAAATAGTTCTTCATTTTTAGAGACTTAAAAATAACTGGACTTTTGACTGACGAGCAGGTTTATGCCAAGTGTTTCCTTGTTCTTTCATGACAAATTAAGCAGATAAAAAACCTGGAGTTGATTCTTTCTGATGAACCTACATAGGTGCTTATGGTAAACCTCAATATGAGGACCAAAGAGCTGCTGATGCAATTAAAAGAGGTCCGTTATTAAGTGGAAGAACAATAAATCTATCAGACTACTATTACTACTACTGCTCGTCACCCCTCCCAGTGTATGTGCCGTAGAACGGTAGATCTCCAGAGATTTCTGTCCTGGGCCATTCTTTCTAGTTGACTCCAGGTGTAGCCCATTTTTTTGCTTTTGCCTAAAGGTCTCGTTGCCAGGTGTTTCTTGACGGCCTCTCTTTCGCTTGCCTTGGTGGTTTCATCTGAGAGCCTGCCTGGTGATGAAATCTATCAGAGAGATAACAAAAACTTACTAATAGTGGGTAGATTAGCAATCTGGTGCTTCCTTTAAGAAAGTGAATCCACAGGCCTCAGCAACATCAAAAAGCCTGAAAGACCACATAAGACATCTAGCATGGATGATCACAGAATCATCTTTACTCCTCCTCCTTTACTCCTTTGTAAAAATGAACTTGGACAAGAATGATGTCGAAAGTATGGATAAGGAAAGAAACAATTCATACATAGTTTGAAGAATAGCATATTATCTATCAAACATAGTGGAGACAGTGTTAGAGCAAGGATATGTATCGCTACCAGTGAAACTACTTGGATTTATTTATTATGTAATCTAGTAATCTGTAATCTTCTAATATAAATAGGAGACTGATTCTTGAATGTGAATAGAGTGAAACTCTCTGTTCAGATTCAGTCAAATGGTGTAGAACTGATCACTTCAAAGTGCAAGTGGATAATGACCCAGAACAAACTGCCAAAGAAAAAGACGTTTTTCAAGGCAAAGGCATTGGATAGTTTGATCTCAACCCAACAGAGTCTGTTTTTAGTTACTGAACACAAAACTAAAGATAACCACTCATAAACAAGCAGCAACTTTATACAGAATCAAAAACTTCAGTGGTGGCTATTTTTACACAAAAATATCTGCTTGCATTAAATTTTTTTGTCTGACAGGTCTTGAGGAAAATATAAATTGTGCCATATAAGTAGGCAAAGAGACAGAAATCTACCAAAAATCTACCAAAGAGAATGAAACATCTGCTATTAATCTCTGAAACATCCACTCATTATGGCATTGCGAAAGCTTTTTATTGAATTCTAACACAAGAGGGGATTTAATCCCACACAAAAGCAACCTCGCAAAAGCAGATACCTAAAACCAAGCACAGAAATATACAGATACACATGGGTGTATAAACAAACAAATCCACATATACAAGCAAAATCAGCCACACAAATACACACGCACAAAACACTTTGATTCACTTCTCCATACATAAATGCACAAACATTTCATATAAAAAATCAAGCGCTCACCTCCACCATCCCCCATGATAATAAGGCAGTGTTAAATATACCCCACTGGAACTCTGCCACATGGGATAGATAATGAGGCCAGGTGTTAATTAATGTGAAGTGCGTTTCTCCTAGTCTGTTGACACCCTGTGAATCCCAATCAAGACTGGGGCACTGGATCGTGGTGCGCTTGATTTGCCAAGCAGTGTACTTTAAAAGGCCAGACTGGCTGTGCTGCAACCCTCAAAGGGACTCCTTTGGCAAGAGCTGTGTTCCAAAGGCCGGAGTGTTTGGCATGTGGCAAATTAAAACACGAGCGCAGGGAGAAGTTTGTGTTTTCGTTTTGATCAGACGTCTGCACCAATAGCAAATTACAACACCCTCTAATATGCTCTTTGCATAATCATCTCATGCACATGATTTTATTTGCAGTATGCGGTCTCGTGCATGACACAGTGCAAAGGTGTCTTTGCACCGTTGCCTCAAATATTCCTTGAGCATATGTCTTATTTATTACCTTTGACAAGCTTAAAAACCCTCGCTATTACATTTGTCATGGGGTCAAATTTTCTTGTGTTTAAGCAATGGCTAATTTTAATTTCCTTTTTTATTTTGAAAATATTTCATATCTTGTGTCGTTGGTGTCTTTTCTTCTTATCTTTGGTTTCCCACCTTTTGTAATGTCATCCCTAATTGTTTTCACTTGTGTGTCATTGTCAGTCTCCCCTGAGTTTGCATATATAGCCTAAGATCTATATATAAGACCTGTATATAGCCTCTTTCCCTTTTTGTTTGTTTTCCACGTTCGGTTTTGTATATCAGTCTGTTTTTCCATCCTCGTGTCCTCAAGGGTTTTTTCCCTACCTTATTATTTTTTTTTCTTTTTTAGATTTAATATTTTCTGCCATCTTTATGTAGCATCTTGTGTTCCTACCTTTTTGTAACTGGTAAATAGTAAATGGACTGGTTCTTATATAGTGCTGTGCTACTCTACCTGAGCACTCAAAGTGCTTTATACAACTTACCTCATTCACCCAATTCACACCCATTCATACAAGTACTTTTTCTATGCAGTCAATGGTTAGAGTGAGATTCAGAAGGTGGGGGAATCCTAATATCTGTGTAGTAGCTCAGCACAGGGAAAAAAAATCCCAATAATTTTTTCTGTTCTGAGCTTCAGAAAATTTTCTTAGTCTGCAGGTTGTGATCAGCTGATTTGCTGCTCTCTTTAGATTTACACATCTGAATGCAACAAGATGTACACAGTTTGACAAGTTATCATGCCTGATGTCCACCCCTACACTGACACTATACTCTTTAAACTCACAGTATAAAGTAATTCAGTGAATTAATTTAAATTAATAAGCTTAAATGCGAATTCATCTCTGCTACACTTGATGCAAACCTAAATCTGACCATGAGCACCACAGCCACTGAGAATACTGCAAGCTAACCTACTTATCCTGCACAAAACTACCCAGTATTTTCATGCAACATTTGAATAACACAGACATAGTACACTTGATTTGTTTTGCAGGTTTCACAATATGAAAATACATAATTTATCAAAAAGTATTTGTACTTTATTACTTCACGCCTCTTATGTTAGGTAATGGTTACATGAACTTTTTATCTCCTCTGTAGAGCTCCTGCAATTTATAATTAGCATAATTTTACTGTTAAAAAATATTTAATTTACCTATAATATTGTCTTGTGTATTCAATTTGCATTTTTTATATGTAATTTTACTTATGTGATGTCAGGTCTGTAACACCCATATCCCACCGACCTCAGAAATGATATGATAGCCCACGCACACAGGTCAGATGTCCTTCATTCCTCTGAAGGTCAGAAGAATGAAAAGTCTGGCTCTGTTGTGAACCACTGCTGGCCCTGACTGCAGGTCATTAAAGCTCTATTGAGTTTCTGCCAAAGCTCTGACTCTACCAATATCTCACCATGGCTCATCTCAGCTGTCTTTTCTGTCCAATTTATACCAAGCCCTGAAAAGATCAACACCCAGCCTCTGTGCTCACTATACACATGTGCATTCCTGGATATCTTCCTTTTGGCCTGTCACCTGTGCATCATTACAAATGTATCATCCTCACTTAAAGTCAGGAACTGTGTGAGTTCAGTTCAAAGGAGAGTTTGTCTGAGAGTTGAGAATTTATTGTCGTTTCTGATGGGAGTCTTCTGATTTTGTTGAGTGGTGCTTCAGCTCAAATTATCACCATTTTTGTTTTCTTAGAACAACTAGATGAATTGCACTGAATTGCAGCGGAGTCAGATCTTCAAACTGTCATTTGTCAGGATTTCTCCTCCTCTGGTGCACCCCATGAATGAGGATGGGCATCCGAATGTGTGATAAAGGGGGTTTGGGCCAGCGACAGGTCTGCAGGTGTCATGTGGCAAGTTGGGAGGTGCAAGGCCGAGCAGGATGACGGACTGATTAATCCAGCAACACCTCAGGTCCAATGGGAGAGATTTTCCTGCCACAGAGGTGCTGAGTCAAATAAGTTACTAAAGCACAAGCTAGTGAGGTACACACAGGTCACAGATTAATATTACCATAAGGTTCATGCTGCACTTTTTCTTCACATTGTACATATAAACAAATACAAATAAAAGTTTGGGTGATAATAATAATAATTATCAAACTATATTAAATTATTCAAAATCTTGCTAATTTAAACTTTTGTATTTAAGCCCACTTCTATTTTTTATAAAAACCTCCAAGTAATTTCGGTTTAGATAATCTAGATAAACTCTTGTTTTGCCATTACGCCCTCAGATTTTATCATGCTAATAGTGTTCCTGATTGTCACATTTACTTTGGTCCCCCAGACTCCAAGACAAAAAAATGAATGCAGCACTTTTATACTTATATTTTTTTTTTGCATTGAATCTGATAAAATTGCATTTTTGTTTTTTAACCTGAATGTTTACTGAATCATTGTTATCAAGATTTTTTGTTTAATTTTGTATTTTAGCTAGAAGTAAAAATGGGAACTTTTGTTTTCTCTTCTTTTTTTTATGAATTTGGTCCTTATTTTATCTGTGTAAGCATGCATGTAGAGTGTCACTGTAGATATGTATTAGTTCATGTATGTAGGTGCTAATGTGGGTTGATAATACACATGAAAACCCAAATGAGTTGTTTGATTTAGTCTGACTCTTAGAAAAAATTGAAAAATACGATTTTTATAAATGTCATCATCATCATTGTCTTCCTTTTGTTGTTGTTCTTACTGTTAATGTTCAAATCACAAGTTTGAAATAATAAGCGCGCCTTAAAGATGACTGGAGTGCAAAAATATGCAGAGCTCAATATGTAATCTGTGCTTCAGGTCCAGAAATCTGTCAGCTAAACTGATTGGTTGGATTGCCTCTATCCGTTCTTCAGCAGTAGCTGTCATTGGCCACAGAATTTATCTGCCGAGCCACATCCTCTGTCAAACGGTTCCTCAACAGGAGGTTGCACTTTGTCTATCTCACAGGCCATATGTCACTCATTTAAGCATCTGCCTCACACATTGTGTGTGTGTGTGTGTTTGTGTGTGTGTGTGTGTGTGTAAAATGTGGGTCTCCCTCATAAATGTCTGTACAGTATAGGCTCCAGAGATTAGGACATCATTTGCTGTTCAGGCCTCCTTTCACTCTTTCACTAAGGCAGTGCCCCCGGACGGATCATATAGCATCAATAGAAACTGTGCTCCGTTTCACAGCAGCCATGAGGGTAAAAGAGATGTCAGCAATGCCAATGAATGATGACCCATTAGACGCTCTTGCAGTGTTGTATGTTCTGTAATGTCAGTAGGTGTGAAATACATATGAAGGTCATCAATCTATAACATGAACCTATATATACTATGCAAGATAAAAAACAGAGGAAATTTAATGGAAAATTATAGCAATAATATAGATTTGTACAATTGCATGTAGAAGAAAAAATGTCACATGACTCTATGCAGTCCTGTAAAAAAACACAAGGTACACTACCCCATGAGTCAATGGCTTATAAAAACACTCTTTACAGTGACAACTTGAAGTAATTATGTTTTCTAAGACTTTTTCGGTCTCTTACATCATTGTGGAGTTATTTTAAAATGTCTTTAGTCCATTGTGATTAGTCTGGACTTGCAACATTTTGATTCTTTTCTTTTTCTTTCTTCAACCCACAGCTCAGTGCTCCAGACGAGCAAACTACCCAAACAGAAAAGCCTTTTTTGGACTTCATGTCAGTTAAAATTGCAGTGTGCATTATGTTCAGTTACATCTGCAAAAATTTAAAAGCATCTTTTCACTTTGTCATTATGAGCTATTGATTTTTTTAACTGTGTAAATTTCCATCAACAAAACTGCCCGGTATTTAGAAAGTACTGTAGAGTGGTTGATAGGTCTGAATGTTTTCAAAAGCCACAGAAAATTAAGCTAGCTAATTTAGGGATTTTTTAAAATGGATAAGTAAACGGTTACAAGCAAATCATTCTGTCTGAAATATATATATATATATATATATATATATATATATATATATATATCTATATATATATATATATCTCTCATAT
>VUQR01011630.1:0-11371 GCA_015108515.1 Hemichromis elongatus
TTGCCAAACTCAGCTGAACGACTCTGTTGGAAATTGAGTTTCTCCTCTTTTTCGTATCATGGACTGGGGAAATTCTCAGTGATAGACATGATAGTTTCTTCACTGACCTTCAGTGTACTGACTCAAATAGCTCTATGCTTTCATCAACTAGAGTTACAGCTTAGTAAATGAGTTTATCGATCGTGCTGGCATCTCTGGCACCGACGCTACCCCTCCAGCTGATGCCAATAATGGCCACAGACTGGTAAATCTCCAGCACCAGTACAGTTTATTACTCAAGTGGAATCAAGTCCACCTAGCCCATCCAGGCCAATGATATTTATGGCCTGAACTGCAGTTCTTATCCTTCAAAACACATCTGCTATCCCCAGTTCAGCAAAATCTGACACCCCCCCCATTGCAAAAATAAAAAGTTGCTGCATGACTCACTTCAGATTGGCGCCAGTGGGTAGCTAGAGCACAAATACAACCAGTTGTCTCAACTTGTCACCTCCCATTCACTCTATCTTTATCATGTCAGGTAGTGGTAGTGTCACTGCTGCACAGGCTAGCTAATAGCCAAGTAGAAATGCTGTCAGAAACACTGTGAGGTGGTTACATTTCAGCTAGTGCTACAAATTCACATTGATATTTCAAACAATATTTACTCATTTATAGAGTCAACATATTACAGTGCAAGACAATTATCTGGAAAGCATGCTTTACCCGTTTAGCTGTAAATGTGGCTTTCTATACCGAAACAAGCTACAGCACAATCAGAACATGTTACTTCTGATCCCAATAAGGAAGTTCGACTTTAGCATTGTTATGAATCTGTTTTTACAATTACTAAAAGGACTATTTTAAGTGTTCTCTCTTCTTTCTTTACTATTACATTTTGCACACTTTTTTTTTAGTGCTGTGACTTTTTTAGTATATTTTACTATAATGGTTTTTTCTGCTCAACTGAATTTTATATTCCTCTACATTTTTTTTTTTACATTAACTGCCTTTGATGTCGGCCGTGTTAACCTCCTTTCTTGTGAGACATCAAACTGCTGAGCACATTATCATAAGCATGTTACAGTACAGCATCTTTGCCATCTTAGTAACAGGGTGTAAAATAACTGTAGCTGAGCAGTTAAGGTTTTATACATATGTGGGATGAAGATTGCTACCAGCAGTAAGGGAGAGGGGCGCTGAGGCAGAACAAATCATTTGAGGCTGTTTCTCAGCAAGTTTAACATGAAGACTCCCCCATACAGCTCTCCATAGCTTGTGTTAGGTTATCTTGTCCACATTTTTATGTTTGCCCACCCACTGCCATCTCTTTAACATGCTGTTACAACAGTCCTGTCCTGGGGACCCCACAGCTTGTGCGTCACTGCCACTGTGAAGGCTTCATGCAAGTAAGTAGGTGCTGTTAGCTCCTTGCTGAGTCTGACGATATAGCTCACAAAGCAGTTTAAAGCTCCCCAAATGCTACGCTTCATACATTCTTGAGTGGCCTTTAGTGTTGAAACCTACAGGATTACAACAGGACTATAGACTGTATTGCACTTTTGATTGTTTCCATCTATCAAATGGATTTTTATCAGTTTAACAGTGGCAAAGTTGTTTTCTTCCTACTAGCTGCACTTCTTACTGGACTAACAATGAACAGTACGATTATCACAATCACAAGTAATGGGGTGAATATAAGGAGCAAATAAAATAACAGCAATAAACCTTACCATTTATGTCTTGTTTAATCTGTGCAATTAGGGAAACTCACAACCTTAAGGCTAATAGTGGAAAATCTATCAATCATAAAGAAAGACAGTTCAAATTATGAATTCAAATAAATGAATGAATACACACAACTTTTATTAAAAATAGTGGTTATAATTTAGTTTTAAAAACGATCTAAACCTACCAAACCGTCCCTCCCTTTATCTGACTGTGGTGCTCAGATAAAGGGAGGGACAGTTTTACTGGAATACAAAAACGGATCAATACTTTTCGATAATTAGAATAAAAAAAAAACAAACAAAACAAACAAAAAACAAAACTTTGGAAAACTGACATATCTGGACATTCATTTCTGTCTTCTCAAAATTATGATTGTGTGACAGATATGAAACAGGAAAGTCTGCAGTTTCTAGTTGCTTCGATGCCTCCCTATATTTTATATTCCAGTCCATGTTGTTGTTTGTTGTTTTCTTATGTGCCGAATTTAAAGTCCGACTTGTTGTCTGTCATTTAGCCTCTTAATAAACCTCTGCTCACCTCTCCTGCTCACCTGCTTATTTCCTTTATGTTTGTGCTTAGTTCTTTGAGATTAGGTTTTACGTTCGGTGTTATTTTATCTTTCTGTTTGGACGTTTGTTGGATTTTTTTTTTTTTGCAAATCGATAGTCTGTGCCCTTTGTATGAACTTTTTGAACCTCCATACGACACAATGATCCTTTGAGAGAACCACGATCCCACATTTATGTTTATTTAATAAATGAGGCACCAAAAAATCAAAAGTGACTAGAAGCACAAGATGTGACTTCTATTCTCTATTTACATACACGCATTTATAATTAAGGTTTGGACAGTCACCTCACAGCAAGAAGGTTCTGCGTGTTGTCCTTAAGCGTCCAAAGGTATTCATACTGGGAAAATTGTTGACTTTAAATTGGTCAAAACTGGGTGAAACTGTCATGGTTGCCTGGCTCTCTGTGAGAAACAGATGTATGCCGCCTCGAAAATAAACGTCATCTGGAAGAGTCTCAGACAACCCCGTGTCCCTGAATTAGATGATGACTCCGTCACACTTGAGAAAAAATAACATTTGACGGCAACAGTAGTTCCCAGGAATCCACTGAATGTTTCTGCACTCAGTGAAACTTTTGTTTCACTGTCCAGTGACTATTGGTGTCTGTTGGTGTCTATCTGTTTTAGATCTGTAAGATTCTGTATATGCTGTGAATGTAAGTGGCTTAAATAGATTGCAACAGATAGTAAATTTTGCCAGTTTTATCAGTTAATTGTCATATTTTCATAGAAGGCATGCACAGACCTGGTTTCACTGAAGTTCAATGAAAAATGTCACAGTAATTTCATAAATGTATGGATTGGTACACTACAGTAAACAACAATGCAGGAATTGGGACTTAAATGCGTCCTCAAGCTCCTGCACACTGTATGCCTAATGATAACATTCCCTCATTGCTCATGCAGCACAAGTGCTGCAGGTGGCAAGATGGCTCAATGAGTCAACAAACAAAGGGCCGAGCTCTTCTGATAACATATTTGAATTCCTCTTCTGTGTGTAACTCTACTGTACATTAAGTGGATGTTTCATTGCATTCTGCACTGTCCCAGTGAGAAACATGGACGGTCCTGTGCCCTCAGTAAGACTATGAGCCGCTGACACTAACTTTTAGTGAGTGGCCAGTCCTACAGCATTCAGACTCCTACTGAGGGTTTTCAAGGACTCTTTAATTTGCAGATTATGCCTATACAAGCGTGGAAGATGCCCCCATATTGCTCCTCGGGGCGTTGTCTCAGAGAAATTAATCTGGACATGCAGTAAAAGTTCTTCTTTATCTCCTGTGGTTTTAAGAGCACATGACCCCTCATAGCCCAGAATCACCGCTTGTTTCTGTGTGGCATGGCAAAAGCATAAATAATCAAAGCTAAATAAAAAGATGTGATATTGTGATATGAAGGCTGTCCTATCATTTTGATTATTTCGATTATAACTCCCGCCAGCATCAGTCTGGGAGTTAGATGTTTGATCAAAGATCAAAAAGACAAAAATCACATTTGAGGTTGTAATTTTATTTTGATTAATTTTACACGGGCAGCCAAAATGTTCAGCGGGAGATGTTGATCTTTTGTTTGATGAGGTGTGTGATTTTATGATGTGAATGTTCAAAGAAGTTGATTGTAGAAACAAGTTTTTCTTCTTCTTTGTCCATTATTATTATCATTTCTATTATTGTTATTATTCTATCTCGTAAGCAATAAATACGCAAACTGACTGAGTGTATGCATAGTAAACATTAGTATTAGTGCTGTGCAGTAATCTGCATTTGCCTTCTTTTTGGAATGATTTTAGGAATGTAAAGGAGGTTGCCACCTTGCGTCATCTGCAGGGGAGGTAATGTAAACTACTCTTACTGTCTTCTGCCCTTTATATGAATAATTTCTTAGTGCTGTCGCAGAACACATTGCAGAGAGGCACCGAAATCCCTGCAGGCACAATGATTTCTCATTTTTACATTTAATTTGCTGGATGAATGAGATGTCCTGCCAAGAGAATATAGAAAAGCAGCAGTGATAAAGCAGCCTAGGCGGAGTCATGCTTCACATACTGTATATGTGTAAGACTTTTAGTGTACTACACGGGCCCCGGCCGACACATGGTGGTGGTCATCA
This sequence comes from Hemichromis elongatus, assembly GCA_015108515.1. Classification (NCBI taxonomy): domain Eukaryota; kingdom Metazoa; phylum Chordata; class Actinopteri; order Cichliformes; family Cichlidae; genus Hemichromis; species Hemichromis elongatus. The sequence continues at coordinate 4,390 of VUQR01011630.1, forward strand.
TGTCATGACCACCACCATCATCTCAGCTTATCCAATGTGGTGATGGTGATGATTAGTTTTTCTTATTAAGTCTGTATTTCTTTACAGGAGTGCTCGAAAGTCTCATCTCTAATATAATAATGCCATAATTCTCACTATCTACTTTCCTTCTTGCCAAAAGAATTTGTAATGACACACTCTACGGTAATACATACAAAACTAGGACAGGCAATTTCATACATGTTTTAATCTTTAATGTGTTTTGAGGTTCAATGCAGCAAGGCCTCATAAATGTGTTTTATATTGCATTTACTTTCAGGAAATATGCTTATTTGTTCTCTTGGCAAGAGTTAGACATTAAGGAGGCATCAATTTTTCATCTAAGCTTAAATACAAAGCTAGAGATCACTACACCCAGCTTGAACATGGCAGCCCTTTAAACCACAAACTGATGTTTTTTTCAGTTGGTTTTTTCAGATCGATTTGTGCCATTGATCAGACAAATGTGGTGTGTCAATCAACCGACTTAAATGAATTTATATTTGTGTTTGGACAAATTCAGTCTTGTTGTTTCCCCCTGCTTCCTGTCTTGGTTGGATTGAGTATTTATCCTAAGCTTGATTGATTTGGATTTTTCAAGTGAAAAATTGCACTCGTTCTTATCTAACTCAGCAAGAAAGATACTAAACATATTCCCAGAAACAGTGCCTTTAAGAGTATGCTAAACCAGTATGATTGTTTGACGAATAAAATAATATAAAGATTTTAACTTAGAAGCCATCATGTTTCATTGCTGTGAGATAATAATATGTTTGCTTATTAGCTAAAAATCCTTTAAATCATTTTAAACTTTTTAAATGTGTTGTAGGTTTTTGAGTTTTATACGCAAAGTTGATTTCCCTCTTCCCCTCAGAGTCATTTACTTATATTATAAAACCACCGTTTAGTATAATGATGAGTCATGCTGAACATTAATAACAGAAAAGGCTCGCTCGCCCCTGGTTTTCAGCCACTTTACAGACAGCAGGAGCAGCTGGTTCATGGGACCTTAGTAATCGTGAGGGGACATGTGGAGTTAAGAGCTCAGTTATGTATGGTGGCATTGATTCAATTCAATTCAATTCAATTTAATATATACAGCGCAAAATCACAACAACAGTTGCCTTAAGGCACTTTATATTGTAAGATAGATCCTACAATAATATATACAGAGAAAAAACTCAACAATCATATGACCCCCTATGAGCAAGCACTTTGGTGACAGTGGGAGGGAAAAACTCCCTTTTAACAGGAAGGAACCTCTGGCAGAACCAAGCTCAGGAAGGGGCGGCCATCTGCTGCGACCGGTTGGGTGGAGAGAAGGAAGACAGGATAAAAGACATGCTGTGGAAGAGCCAGAGATTAATAACAAGTATGATTCAGTGCAGAGAGGTCTATTAATACATAGTGAGTGAAGTAATACTCAGTGCATCATGGGAATCCCCCAGCAGCCTACGCCTATTGCTGCATAACTAAGGGAGGATTCAGGGTCACCTGATCCAGCCCTAACTATATGCTTTAGCAAAAAGAAAAGTGTGAAGCGTAATCTTAAAACTTGAGATAGTGTCTGTCGCCAGCCACTGATCCCGAAAAAGTTTTAAAAACAAACAGAACTAAACAGGGAGCTCGTGGAGAGATGCCAGGACAGAGGAAATGTGCTCGTGTTGGCAGGTTCCGGTTAAAAGACAAGCCAAAGCATTTTGGTCTGGGCGATTAACGAAAGCTTTGCTAAGGCCAATATAGAGCACAGTGCAATAGTCCAGGCACTTTGTGATAGAAGCTGAATAAGACATTCAAAGATTTTACAGGATAAAGTGGATTTGACTCTTGATGAAAGTCTTAAATGATAAAAACTAGCTTTAATAACATAATTTATCTGCTTACCTATTATAAAATCACAGTCCAGTGAGATACCACGGTTAGTCACGTATGAATGCAGGGGGATCAGGTCCAAGAGAGGAGGAATCACAAACACCACTGGGTCTGAGCACAATGACCTAAGACTTACTTTCATTAAAAATCCAAAAATTAGGCCATCCATGTTTGATATCTTTCAGACACACTTCAGTAGTAATATAGAAGAGCTGACATTTCTTTATACTGTATATGATTTGTTTGTTTTTCAGATTTGCTTTTACTTTCTCTGTCCTTTTATAATGTCTATAGGGAAAGCGTATTCTCTGAGTTTCCTCACCATGTTGCAGAGAAGGTTACAAACCACCATTGCTCATCTCTACCATCCAAAATGTATTAAATTTAATATATTTCAACATATTAGCACAGCTGCAGCACAGGTTTTCATTTCAGTTGCTAAAAAATGAGGACAATGCTTGGTCTGCTGTGGTCAGGGCATTTGCTGTTCTGAGTTGATGTAATGGAAAACGACTGTAATGTGTCCTCAGTCATGTGCTACTTGAGGTGAAAAAGTCTGAACGTAAATAAACTGGACAGATGCCATTTTGAAGTTTTAGAGGGAAACAGTTTTCAAATGTATCTGAAACTGGCCACAAAGTCATTGGGATGTAATGGGGTGTAGTGGGAAATGAGTATAGCGCCATTCTGTACTGGTTATTGGTTTGGTGTTGATTGGACTGAATTGGACGTCTTGTCAGATAATGCAATACCCATTTTGAACTGAAAAAGCTCACACAAGAACTCCTTAGATGGCTGTTTTTTTGCTTTTGGTGCACACAAAGAAAAAAGAAACTCCAATGATTGAATATGATGGGATATTTTTCTTCCACTCTGCAAATCCCAAATGTAACAAATTTCTACAAAGCCGTATTAACAAAATGACTTCCGTTTGTTATTGTATGTGTAATAAATATTGTAACTGTTTCTCAGACTTTTTTATTCTCTGGTTAGTGTTTCAGTCTTGTGCAGACCGGTTTGGCAGAAAAATACTTCACATTGTTTTGCATGTCTGTATTAAAACCTGCAGTTTTTCCAGTTAATGAACTTGTGACTAGACTAGTTATTTAAAGAAATTATCAAAATAAAAAGTTTGACATGTGACATTTATTTAATATAACAGGATTATATCGTTTTATGCAAAAGAGGCAATATAATCCATGCAGCAAACACACATTTACCTTTTTTAACTTCATGAGTTTGGGATGAAAAAAATGTAAATGTCAAATGCAAAGTTTTTTATGTGCTAACAAATAATTCATTGTAATCTTTCTATTAAAGTAGCATAAAGTCACGTGAAAAAGAAAGTTTTCACAGGCCTCTATGCAGCCCTCAAGAAATATACACCCCATAATTCAATAGCTTGTAGAACTTGACTGCATGACTGCAAGGTGCCCAAGAACTGTGGCTACAAAACAAACACACATTGCCAATCGTCCTCTGTGTTTGATTACTAACAACTAGGTACTGCTTACGCTCTTAATTCTTATGGAACCAGTAAGGGTGTAGTGAGTTTTGCACAGGACTGCACAGGTTCTTATGAATACAATCTTTCGCACATGACTGTAGATGCTTTCTAGAATTTTGCATGTTCTAAGAAACTGCAGACTATGTAAGTGTCTTGGTATTGTATGTTCTACACCAGCTTATCATCATTTTGGGCTTAGTGTGAAATTAATGTTATAATGTAATAATTTCTCATCCTGCAATTCCTGATGATGATCTTGACCTGGCTACTTTAAAGTCCGCTAATTTCATGAATTATTTGGATTTTTTTAGGGTTTTCGATAACAAATGTCGATATTTATGTAGGTTTTATGCTAACATTGTTGATGCTAATAATTTACTAAAACTTTAATAATGTGAAATAGTGTTATGTTATTACCGGATGCTATCCACCCATCCTATTTTCACAGCAGGAGTTTTGGGGGAAGCAGTAGAATATTTAGTGTCTGATGTAGCTACCTTGTTATGGACCTCACGATGGGCATACAGCGTAATGATCACAGTACATAAGCTACAACGGGATCAGCAACAAATCAGTGGTTTAGAAAAAAGGGATTTAAAGCATGTACCTACTGGAACAGCCTCAGGCTAAGCCACTTCCAACATCAAGCAAACAACAAAAAATGGTGAAGGCCCAAAGCAACCTGCCCAGGCTATAAATGATTTCAGTCTCAAAGGGGAAAGAATCTTGATGAGAATGACGTTCCATAGCACTCCTGACACACACACACGCACACACACACACACCTACACACACACACACAGAGCAAACTGTAGCAAAAGGGTTTGTGTTATTTCACCACACCTTAAGGCCAAAAAAAAGCCAGGTAAAAAAAAAAAAAAACTGAACAAAATACAGTCTGAATTGAAGTTTGTATAAAAAACCAAAGTGATATTAAAATTACTCATAAACACACAGAGTCACGTTCACATAATATTGAAATACTCTTGTAAAAAGCCACCTAAAGCTTCCATTTACCACCCGCTATTGCTATTCACAGAAGAACAACAGCAAAGCTAGCGGTAATAATCGCAAGATTGTCACACTTTTCTTCCTTTTCTTCTTTTAAACGAAGCTCTAAATCTGAAACTCCCTGAACATTGTGTCTTGTAAAGATAGTACATTATGACTGATGGAACTGTGACACTTTTTTAATGTTTTTAAATGGCTGAAACAAAGCTAAGAAGATAAAACAAATCCTTTTTTGGTTATCTGAAAAACAGAAACCAGTCATGTTATTAACAAACCATTTATTTTAATCAGCCCGCTGATATTATTGTGATTCCTAATTCTATGGCAAATATGATCATCGCCACATGGTATTAAAAAAAAGGTAACCATACTCTATCTTTAAAACACGATGGGTAATGTTTCAAGAGTCATTTTATGTGGGAAGATTATGCTAATTTTCCCGATTGACCAAAGCATTATGACACATTCCATCCAGGGTCACCACTGGGTTATTTTGAATGACTGTACTTGTTCTTATTCGTGTTATTTTAAGCCTTCTGGTTAATGTGGGTAATCGTTTACTTAACACTGCAGTGCTTTATCTTGTGCTTAAATGGAAAGCCTTTGAGGAATCTGATCCTTCATTCAAACCCATCGCGTGTGCTCACAAACAAATACTGCAATGATTAAGAGAAAAATTTAATAAATTGAACTTCAATTGAATTTTCTGGGATGATCATATATGATATGAAGCTAGAAGTTAATTATTGGAAAGTGAGCAGTAGCTTAAGTTTTAAATCTCTGTAATATGATTTATTATATGCAGCAAAAGACATGAGAACAGAAAATAGGAAGTTAATTAACTGTGTGTCACTTGGTGTTTGTTTTACAAAATTCATGTTTTGTCTTTATTATTGCAGTATTGTTAGCTTTTCAAGAGTTAACACATCTTTAAAGGTCTCATCTGTTGTAGTTTATTTTCAGTTCTAAAAGATTATCTGTGGAAAAATATCAATTAATGGAGATGCTTGACTCACCACCGTCTTCTGGATGTGTTTTTGTTTATTTTTTCTTAAACTGACGTTCTATAATCTGGGTAGCTAATTTTTAAATGGGCCACAAACACAACTTTAATATCTTTGTGTTACTGAGTTTTTGTTCTGTTAGTAGCAGCAGCTGTTGTGTACTAATCCATTTTTTATTAAGATAATGACATTTTTCTTAAATTAAAGGCTTTTGAGGAGCTGATTTCTTTTGTTATCATTTTAGCTTTTCTACCTGCTGAATTAAAAAAAAGTCACAACCCAAAAAAATTGGAAAAATAGCTTTACATGTCTAACTACTAGTACCATGAGAAGAAAAACTAGTTATAATTTAAAAAAATAATCATTTTTGTACAGCAGTCTAAACAATTACCACATCAATCGGTTAAAACGATGTGGCACTCATACATCTACGCAGTGTAACCCCACACCAAAGATTTGGGTTCGGCCTCCTGCCCGGCCTGGACCTCTGTCTCTGCCTGTATGGGTTCCCTCTGCATGCTACAGTTTCCTCTCACTGTCCACACGCAAGACATGCAAGTTAGCTTTACAACTTTTAGGTGTGAATAGGGGTGTGAATGGTGCCTGGCTCTATAGTACGTGTGAGGCCTTTGACTGAGTGGTGACCCGCAGGGTGTGCCCTGTTTCTTATCCAGTGTCAGCAGGGATAGATCTCAATCCATAGATGGATGGATGGATATATTATGCATCCACATTAAATGCAGAAATAACAAGAATACATATATTAGAACAATATTCTGCAATGATCCATATTTTTAACATATGCCAGTCTACACATCACTTTGAATGTCTCCGAATCCAAACACTGCCCTTGCTAGGATAATAGGTTGCATAGCTAATAAATTAAAAAATATAGCTAATAAATTAAAAAATATATAGAACACCCAAGGCCTGCCACTGAATCCTATCAAAACTTACAGTGTTGTATGTAAAATTATCATAATTGAGGAAAGGATTTTTTATGTCATTATAAAACTGGAGATAAAACACCAAATCTTAAACTTTGTACAACAGCCTATATTATTTTATACCTCGTATAATAAGGCCTGTTTTTTAGTTTATGAGGTAATATATTTAAAGTCCTTTTACATTGTGGGCCACATACAACCCACTTTGATCTTAAGTGGGCCAAAAAAGTAAAAATACCCTTTCTGTCAGTGCAAAGACGTTTAACTACACATTTAATCCATGTGATATCGCAAAAGAAGAAAAAGAAGATCAATTTCAATAGACTGTCTCAGTTTTTCAACATGATAAGGAAACACTGCTATAGTGTTGAGCTTAAACTATAAGAAATTCATCTGTAAAATTACAGAAAATTCTGATACTTCATTGCCAAAATTGCCCTGTAATCATAAAGTGGCACGTTTCTGTTAATTCAAAGATATATATTTTTTTTCTTATTTAACTGTGGTCACACTGTAAAACAAACAGATGTTTCTGTAGTACAGTATGAATAGCCGTGCGGGAGCTCTTTATCAGCACAATAAGTTACAAACTTTCTGTTAATAGTCCAAAATTTATTTCCTTC
>VUQR01011630.1:11643-21821 GCA_015108515.1 Hemichromis elongatus
AGCATCCTAGATGTGTAGAGAAGGAACAGATGAATATCTAACATGCAGTTTAAGACAAGGTTTACACATTTAAGTACAACAGTGACAACTATTACCAAAATCACTTTAACAGTCACACTGTAAAACAAACAGATGTTTCTGTAGTACAGTATGAATAGCCGTGCGGGAGCTCTTTATCAGCACAATAAGTTACAAACTTTCTGTTAATAGTCCAAAATTTATTTCCTTCTTCACATTTTCCACAGCTGTGCAGTGGGCCAAATTGGAGTCTTTTCTGGGCCAATTCTGGCCCACGGGCCTTATGTTTGAAACACTAACCTCTTTCACTCAACAACACTATCCAGGTTTTGATGATGATTATTAATAAAATAATCTGTTATCAGAATTTTTATTAAACACCCCAAGCGTTGGTTGGGGCAAGCTCAGCCAAAATGAGTCTTTTGCCAGACAGAGATGAACAAGTGCGATGAGCATTCGTTTTTTTGCACTTTCACACTCTCTGGTGCTTTTATAAGGTGTCTATATTAATGCGGAGAATTGATTAAGTTAGGTGCAGAAGTCTATTTAAGACGCCATCTGCTTGGAAGCAAGCGTAAGAGTAATTAGAACAAGTCTGCTGCTTAATAGAATTCAGAAAAAGGGGTTCATCGTGACCAGGATTGAGCTGAAATGCATGGTCTGACAAGCCAAACCCGTTAATACACAACTAAATCACATATACAAAAGCAACCGTCCCTGCAAACATTTGTGCATGTAAGCCAAAAATTAAATATACACACATCTTCCAGGGATCTCTGATCTGTTTGGCTCTGCAATTTTACCAAATTATTACACCAAAATATATATTATATATTATATATTATTTACTGGTAACTTTTGCAAGAAAAAAGAAAAAAAAAAGGTCATCTGCGGTGGCAGACGTATTGTTAAAGGTGAGTTCAGCATAATAAAAAATCATTCAGCCTAGAGCGTAATGAAGATCAGTAAAGTTCAGTGATTTCCACGAGGACTTCATGTCAGACGACTTGCTTTTTATCCTCCCTAACAGTGATGAATGGTTGTGTTTACTAACTCGCACAATAAAAGACAAAAGGTGCATGTGAAGATACCGAGATTTAAGATATATTGGGGAATGATGTGAGGTAGAACACTGATGGATTAAATGGGACCTCTGACAGCCTGAGAATGTCATTTGAATTTAACACTGGCCCATGTATTTTCCAGATGGCTGCACCCGTGGGTTCACGGTGTCACCCCGGGATCAAGCTACTCACTCAAACACTCATTGGCAGAGTCCCCAGTTGCCCTGGCCCAGGGTCTGTCCTGGTAAAAGGGGTGACATCTCTGGCAGTCGGCTCCCACTGTGTGATGCTGGCAGGCGCAGACCAGGTTACCATGTTCTCCATCAACGCACTCGCTGGCATGGCCGTTACACTTACATCTGAGGGAAACATCGATAGATAGTTAGGTAAAGTCTGGATGTACAAGCTTTCTTTTCTCTCTGTCTTTCTGCCTCTCTTTACTGACACAAATTTGGACACAGTTATGCACACTGGATTTGAAGGCGGAAGGAAAGCGGGAAGGCAGTTCCACCGTAAGAAGTTGTCACTTTCTATTATCCTTCAGCGATGAAAACGTGGTCAGGGGTGAGGCAGGGCTTTTATTCCCCTTCAGCAACTACACTTTTCCACTGTGTTAATATGCCACTAATAATAGACTCACACTCACCCAGTGTATCAGAAACAGCAACAAGTGAGTGCAGTACCTCTAATATTGGCAACTGCATTAGTACGTGCATTACCATTAACTCTATGCTTGTTTTTTTTAATTTATAAATGAAATTTTGTGTCTTCTGTATTTTTAATAACTTCCAAAATTAAAAGTCAATATTTGTGAGCTAAACGTGATTGTTTAGTTCAGTTTTCATAAGACTGTTATCTGCTAATTTCCTTTCCCTCTTCCTGTGGATTATTTCCTCTGAAGCATGATGACAGCTATGCCTTCCTATGTGCACTATTTCCTGGCAGTGTCACTGGGTTTGTCAAGTGGCTGTGACAGGGGTACAGGCACTTGTCGCTGAGTGGTAAGCTGTGTCAAATTTAGCCAGCTGTCCCACAACCAGATGTATGCTTGCCTGAGGCTCACACCCGTTTCTTTCCGTTATCACTGAGGTGCCTCTGATCTACATATTAGACTGCTAGAACTGAGGTGTGAGTATGAGAGTGTAGATCTGAAATATACTGGCAGCACGTAATGTGTGCAGTTTAAATTTTCTCATTGATATTTAGACATCTTTCTCATATGTGGGTTGTTTCCAACATTACTTTATTTCGCTATATTCAAAAATATTTTTTTTTCTTTCTTCACAGTGACATAGTTATGCCCAGAAGCGTTCCTTATATAACTTAAGCATACCCTGCTGACCACGGAGCAGCTCCACTGGAGCAACCACGGTTAAGGGCCTTTCTTTTGATGAGACAGAGAAAAGTGCTGTTGTTTCACTTTCCCATCCAGGGTCCAAGGTTTTAACTGGAGACCTTCTGGTCGTAAGCTTGTTTCTCTTACCTCGAAGCCTCTTTTTTTGCACTATTGATTTATTGTAGAAAATGTGTAGGATTTTTCTTATAGCAAAAGGCTTGCTGACTTGACCTGTATCGTGTGGTGTAAAAACACATGTACTTAGGCAGAAAGCACCAGTATATGGCTAATGGCCATGTGGCTCTCTTACCCAGGTGCTGTGACATTGGTGGGTAATTTGTCATTCAGCTGAAAGACCCTAAGTGTTTATGACAGATGTCAGATCAACTTTGCGTTCTTTGTGAGGGCTTCATCTCAGCTGCTTAATCGTTCAGTTCTATCTGCACTGCCAAGGTGCAGCCTGGTCTTTGGTACCATGTCCCCTTTCATTACTATGAGTAATAAACCCAAGGATGTGGAAGGAGAATGAAGAATTATCTTGGTTTACTTTCATTTGATGGCAACGTGACAGTCAGGAAGCAGCACAGAATATGGGTTCAGCAGCTTGTCTTGCTGTGGCCACACAGAGTCATGATACAGTAAAAAGTTCTAAGGTTTTATGTGTTAGGGCAAAGTAAACATCATCTTGTTCTTAGTAAGTTTTTAGATTAGGTCAATTCAAGCTCAGAAGAACGAGTACACATGACTCATCTGACTGTGAAATTATTTAACTAACAACATTGAAGAATGCAGAAGCAGTGTAAGGAACGCTAAGCACACCTTTACTGCTTTCATGGAAATTAAGAAGGTAAGTAGCAGCCAGTTGTTGCTAATCAAAGGCATTTAAAGCCTTTCATCAGCAGAAGTTTTGAAAGTTAGCTGGTCCAAAGCATTCAGGTGTGTTAACACAACATTAAGGAGAAAAGACATCAAATGTGATCTTAGAGAAGCATTTGTTGTAACCCGTCAATCGAGGAAGGGTTAAAAGACCATTTCCAAACAATCTTAAGTTCACCATTTTTCAGTGAGAAAGATTTCGACAAGCACAAAACATTCAAGACAGAGTTGCCAATCTTCCCGGGAGCAGATGCCCCAACAAACTCCCCTCAAGGTCAGACTGTGAAAAGCTTATCTCAGACTCTACCAGCCTCAGCGTGTTAAATGTTAAAGTTCATGACAAGAAAAAGACTGAACAATTCAATTCAATTTTATTTACACAGCACCAAATCACAACAACAGTCACCTCAAGGTGCTTTATATTATAAGGTAGACCCTACAATAATACATACAGAGAGAAACCCAACAATCATATGACTCCCTATGGGCAAGCACTTTGGTGACAGTGGGAGAAAAACTCCCTTTTAACAGGAAGAAACCTCCGGCAGAACCAGGCTCAGGGAGGGGCAGCCATCTGCCGAGACTGGTTAAGGAGCGAGAAGGAAGAGAGGATAGAAGACATGCTGTGGAAGAAAACCATTAATTACAAGTATGACTCAAGTATGATTCAGTGCAGCGAGATCTATTAACGCATAGTGAGTGAAGAAGAAATACTCAATGCATCATGGGAATCCCCCAGCAGCCTACACCTATTGCAGTATAACTAATGGAGGATTCAGGGTCACCTGATCCAGCCCCAACTATATGCTTTAGCAAAAAGAGAAGTTTGAAGCATAATCTTAAAAGTAGAGATAGTGTCTGGAACGGAAACAAGTATGGCTTTTTTGGAAAGTGTTGCCCAGGAGAAAGCCTCCTCTCTCGAAAAGGAACGATACAGTATGACTTATGTTTGCAAAGTTGCATCCAAACAAACCACAAGACCTCTGGAAGACTTCTTGTCTTGTCTGTCCCAGAAGTGGAGATCTTTGATGGACAGATCCCTGATGAACAACACCACATTTAAAGAAAACCAAATAGATCGTATCTGCGCAAACACCTCATAGAAGGAGCTGCAGTGTTCCCGGTGGCGGAGCGGTGATGATTTGTGTTTGTTGTGTAACCACAGGACCTGGACACCTTGCATTCATGGAGTCGACTATGAACTCCTCTGTATACCAAAGTATTCCAGAGTCAAATGTGACACCTGACAAATAAAGCTTTGCCCGAAATGGATCATACAAAAAAACATAAGTACTGACCATACAGCAAATCTAGAACAGAATGGCTGAAAAAGAAAAGAATCAAGGTGCAATCTGACTTCAACCGATGAACTGCCTCAATGAACTGAAACAATGTTGTTAAGACGAGTGGACCTTAAGTCAAATAGAAACTCAAACAAAAAAGGATTCTTTCATGTTTTTGAAACTAAAGGTGGTTCTATAATCTACTGAATCATGGGAAATACCTAGTTTTTCAAACTGTGCTTCTCAATTTTTGTTAAATTATTATTGACATGATAAGTCCGGTTCACTTGTTCATCTGAGCTCATATTTACTTCATTTAAAGACCTACTAACAAAATACTCCTACTACTAACAAAATGCATTTTATCATGTCTTTATACATAAAACCTTAAAACTGACCAACTCATGATACACTGGGTGAAATCTGTGCTTTGCATGCCCAGCCACCTACCCCTAACACCTCAGCATTTTACTCCAAAATACATTTGGCCCCATTGGTATTATATAACCGCCTTAACATCAGATGCTAGTCAAGATGGAAAATACAACATTTTCAAGCAACACTAGTTCCCAGCATTTATTATTTCAGAAATAATCAAGCATGCTGACATCGCTTTGGCGCCACATTTTCTGGTGTCTCTTACCTGCCACCCACAGAGAAATCAGAGATGGCATAGAAGTACGAGCGCAGCACTTTAGCGTCCTTGAAAAACTCATCTCCAAAGGTGTTAAGCCTGTCCAAAGAGATGAGCAGGTCAGTGGCTGTCACCCATTCCTGGAAAGAAAAAAAAAAAGAGGAAATGATACAAGAAGAAGAAAAGATACTCAGGGTTAGACAAAAGGAAAAGAAAAAAAAACTGAATGCAAGAGAACCTTTATTATTGGGCAGTATGCTGGCTGCTGCCACTCTTGGTGACACAAGAAAGTAGACAAGAAGGTTGGAAAGAGAAGAAAAACACACTGGGCTTTAGTTGAAAGGGCTAAAAGAGATGAGATATATAAAACAGCAAATGTGACAGAGCAAAGAAAAGAGAGGAACTTGGAAGGAAGACATGGTCAAGACAACTACAGCGTAACAGCAGAGGCGAGTGCAGATATGATGGGGAGATAATGAGTATGGTGTAAGAAATTGAGTTAATGTCAGAAAGAGGGCTGAAGAAAAAAAGGGGATTAATGGAGACTAAAGCTGAAATATTAAAAAAAACCATGAGAAAAAAGACAACATTGCAGCACTGCTTCAGTATAATGGATGACACTTGGCAAAGCTCCCACCACTGATATGATTTAAGCTCTTCTGTTTGAGACTACTGCAAAGGTACAGGCAGGATGAAGCAAGAGTGGGAAAAGAAGGTAAAGAAGGATAACACAAGCAGTGGAAAAGCTAACGGGAAATACAATAGTGGGCGCAAGATAAAAGCGAGGCCAGGTAAAGAGAGAACAAATGACTTTTTTTTTAACAGAACAACTTTAAAACAAATAGCTGGAGAGAAACTTTCTTTTTGTTTCTTGGCTAGTTTGGGAATCTGTGGGAGTCCTGAGGAAGCCTGTCATGCTTAATGTTTTGAAGCTTCTCCCCAGAGATGTCTTTGAAGTCTGGCAATGGGAGACGAGGAGATTGGAGCGGATGGGCCTCAGACTAAAAACATGTGTGAAGAGTTCATTCATTCTTTTTTTTTTAATCTCAGGTACTACAGTGTGGATTTGCAGAGCTGCAATCCATCAAGCACCACTTACCACACAATTCGGTGTTCTGCCAATTTTAGACTATCAAACATAAAAAAACTATTATTTAGAAATGCCTTGTTATCAAATTATGAAGTGAATGTTATACTTACATGGCTAAATTATAGAAAATGTTTCCAGACATGTATGCGTCACTGTGGCTGTATCATTCAAATGATCTGTTGTGCTGGAGCAGGCTTAACATTTGATCAACATGTGCACCACCAACAACTAAAGGTATGTTCCTATTAACTGTAAGTTGTTTTTTAGGGTTAATTTGCTGCCAACAACAGTTATTTTTATTTTTTAAGTCATTGTGGCATCATGGTTTTGGAGAGACCTAGTAAGTAGCATGACTTACTACTAGGCTCTTGTGACCATTTTTGGCTGCATGATAGCATCACAACCATGTAGTCACAAATCTTTACCCATGTGTACCGATTATGCACAGAACATAGGTGTGGCTTGGGGTTTCCCATGGTATACCAAATGCCACACATACACATTGGTTGTTCAGCAAAGTAACCATGCTATTGCCTGACTGAATATGGAAAAGAATGAAATATTAGTATAGAAACTATACCTTTCTATATCCTTTTTCATCACCTGTTTTATAAATGGATGGCTCATTGTATGTAAACATTTTAAGTAGGTTGTTCTATAAAAGTTTTGGTGATCTGGTCAGCCCAGTCTACTAAATTGGAAAACCCATTAAGAAAATGGGTAGATGGATAGGTGTCCAGCCTAAGTTCAAAGCGAACAGGATACTAAGAAAGTTTTGCATGCTCCGTATTAAAGGATCTGTAGACTAAGCGAACACTGAGAAAATTTCTATTCTTCTGCCTCTTCATAGTTAGCATGTAAAAAAGCAGAGTTAAGTATTAGTCATGGTTCAGTAGAAGAAAATGGTTAATTGGGAGCAAGAAATGGAATAAAAGGTGACATGCCTGAAAACTCTGAGGCTCTCTTCACAGGTACCTTCTGTGATCTTTCTTAGCTTAAAAAAGCCTGAGCAGCAGTGCACCAAAACTTTACAGCTAAATTATGTTTAGAAGAGCTGCTTCTTGGGGGCTTTCTTGTGCTGTCAGCAGGTCCGGCTTCCTCCTATTTCAAAGAAGACAATCTTGGATTTAGACCACTTGTGTGGTAAGTTCCTGCAGATCCAAGAGACAAAATGATGTTGTATCAAGTGGTCATAGTCCCCATTTTGAAACATCTGGTGTGCATTGCACATGCTCCTGAATCATTTAACCCTTGCAGTAAATGATCTCAGCATTACTCCTGGACGTGGGTCAGCTGTGTCAGTAAACGCTATAAAGAGGACTATTTCGAATGGGTCAGCAAAGTGCAACTTGTGTTAAAGAATGTAAAAACCTTCAATTTACACTTGCTTTTTTAAAAATTATATTTTTTAGGGCAGTCAGCGTCAATTGCGCTAACTCGATTAACGCGTTAGCACCGTCCAGCCCCACACAAAGGCGATCCATGGTAACGCGATTAATGCTAACAGCCGTAATATTTTTATATTCTTGGAATTAGAACTACCAACTGAAGGTTGCTCTAATTAGCAACAGACAACTCATCTGTCAAGAGTCGAAGACAAACTCATTCGCCTCTTGATTTGACCTCAAATATCTCCTGATGTCTCTATATCTTGTCTTTATATGTTCCCTTCTGCCAGTATTATGATTCTAGTACACTTCAAATTTTCCACAGGGTTCTGTGCTTTTGCAGCCTATCGAGGATATTTGGTAGTAAGAGTAACTAAAATGCTGCAGAACTGCGTGCACGTTATTGTTCTGAGGCTGGCTTTATCAATTTTTGTCTCTGCTTGACTCGGCTCTACAGGCTAATGTGCTTTGGGATGACGCTTTATGACCATGATGCAGTGAGAAAACAGATGCTCTTTCTTCACTACCTGAATATGACTATATTTTCATCCAAGGCTTCTGAGAGGAGCTGGAAGCACAGGGGATCAGATATGACAGATTATCACACATCCTCTGCAATATGCTTACAAAATGTCTTTGAATCTTCATCTTTTTCTACTTTGTCATCCATGCTACGCTTGTCTAGCATTGTCTTATCTCATGGGTGTGATACCTTCATAATGTCCTTGTAATAAAAAAAAAAAAGCCTCCCTCGTGCACAGCTGACGGAAAAAGTTTAAAAAAAGGCCTAATACATAAATGAAAACGCAGTCGTCTGGTAGTCGTCGACTCCTTTGTACAATACTCTATTTATAGCATCTTGCATATTTTCTGTTACAAGGAAAATATTTCTTTTTCTTCACTCATACTCGGAAAAGGTGAAGGCTTCCTGAATAAAAACTGAGGCTGAGAGTTTTCCTATTGTTTGTTTAAGTCTGTGGGGATAGCAATGCTAGTCCCCACAGCAGAAAGAGAAACTGGGCATCTGCTGCTAATTTACCCACTAATAGGATACATGGTTTGTTGTTTTAAATGCTTTAGGTCTGTTTTTGTAAAGTGGCAACCTCTGGGCTGAAAAAAAAAAAAAAACAAAAACCCCCCCAAAAAAAAAACAAAAAAAAAAAAAAAAAAAAAAAAACAGTCGGGCATCAAAACACAGCCGAGCTAAAAAAAGGAAGACGTGCATTCCTAAGGGGCGATCCAAGTTACACTTATTTTACAGCCAAGTTCAAGCATCACTTTAATTGCCTTTGATTTTCACTCACAGGAAGCAATTAGAGGGGTTGAGAAAGATTTTTCTTAGTTTATAAAGAACTTCAAAAGGCCTTTAACAGCTTACATTAGGGAAAAACAACTGTGACATGTGACGTGTTGTGTAAAAAGGGCCACATCCTGGCTTAATACCATGGAGGTTCACCAGACAGAGCTGCAGTCCTGCTTCCCTGCTACACTGTGTAGTAAAACTCTAGCATCTCGTGGCTGTGCCAGAGCAAAACAATTATTTGATTACTGTTAAACAGCATGTCCTTTTAGTTTCTGGCCACAGAAAAGTTGGCAAAGCCACTTGGGAGCTGTATCTCTAATCTCCCTTAAATCAAAAGAGGTTTTAAAACACAGTAAATACCCATGAACCATAGAATATGGACAGAAAACCCCAGGCATTTGGGAAGCTTTTAACAATGAAGCTCCTAACAAGGGGTACATTAAGAAATTAAGAAAGCACAACGGAAAAGCCAGCAGCTTTCTCCAACCAACAACTGCCAAAGCAATAAATGGCTCTCTTCTTTAACCCTGAAACTCTAATGTTGGGGATTTTCACCCATGCAATTACAGTCATGTGATTATCATGAAGATCACTTAGTGGTCATTTCCAAGGGAATTCGTAGGGTCAGTTTTGGAGACAGTTGGCCATTTTTACCTCCTAAATAAATTCATTTTTCTTTGGATCTCCGAGACTTGTCGGCGATGCAGGGAGACTGTGCCTGCACGAGACAAGACTCACGTGTCACAGGAATGGGTGGACCGACTTCCCAGCTCAACTATTTATTTATTCAGGAATTTTTTCCATTAACAAGTCCATAATTTTTCACAGATTAGAGCCTTTTTATAGGGTCACCACATAATACCTTTTTTCATTTTATGAGACATTTTATAGGAGGAAATAAAACAAGAGTGCTCTGATTCACCATGTTGATGTGAAGTAATGTTTTATCAGGTAATATATATTACTAACTTGAGTGATAGTGCTATAAAACTGCACGCAGGTGCTCTAGGAGGTATAAAAACTACACTGAGAACCAATGACATTGTTCGGGAGGGTCGAGGTTTTCCAAGATGTCCCAACTGGTTTTGCTTTTTAAAAGAAGATGTAGATAAAGTTCTAAAGCCTGGATGTGTGTGTGTGTGTGTGTGTGTGTGTGTGTGTGTGTGTGTGTGTGTGTGTGTGTGTG
>VUQR01011630.1:21841-40957 GCA_015108515.1 Hemichromis elongatus
CTTTATATTTATATAGTGTGTGTGTGTGTGTGTGTGTGTGTGTGTGTGTGTGTGTGTGTGTGTGTGTGTGTGTGTGTGTGTGTGTGTGTGTTATTGATGGACACGGACACCTGTGCTTCTGGCTCAGGTTCAGAGTGCAGCTGCTCCCTTACTTGAGAGGGCAGCAGTTAAAGTTGCTGTGCTCAGACCTTCGGTTGGTGGGGGGCAGACAGAAACACTACACCCACCTCGTTCACTTTGCCGCAGTTTGTCAATACAGTTAAGGGCCGTAGAAAGCACGTTCTCACTCTTGAAAGACACTCTACTGTCCCTCACAACAGCCAGCGTGCGGCACAAAGACGGCTGCCGCACGCGGCCAGCTCTTACCGTGTACGTTTATTTACGCTCTTTGTGCGATGGGAGCTCACGTCATGCCAATGACACGACGTTTCTGCAGCTTCAAGTATTCGCAACCGCGAGGCTAGACGAAGAGTTTGTAGCCAGTTTCAAGGCTTTTTGGCAGAGCAGCAAAGCTGTTTTGGAATGCTATTGAATTTCAAAGCATTCGCCAGCCTCTCAAAATGCAGCTTCTTGAATTCAACTTTGAAGTTCTTTCCTGGGGTAACCTCACAGGTGTTTCAGGGCCTCCCGTACTTGCTCTCAGTCTTCTTTTTTTTTTTCTTTTTGGTTAAACTAATAATGCCCTCAAGTTTATCTGCAACTTCTGATATACTGACTGTGTAACTTTACACCAGCTCACCTTTATTCTTTCCAGGGCTATTTGGGGGCCAAGAGACAGTCTGTCCTTACATCACTCACTCAAAAAAAACTAAAAACCACACACACACACGGAGCACAGCTGATGCTAAGCCATAAATATCACTCTGAGAAATGGAAAACCAAACCTGTAAGTATGTGGTCCCCCGTCCCCCCGCACCCTGCCCCCACACGGCATGACTGCAACTGAACACCTAGTACCAACTCACCTTAAAAACACTGCATCATAAGACATTTATTTATCCATCTAGGAGAAATGCCCCCTGCAGCCGATGTATCAGCAAGCTCTGAATTATTAAATCAGCCCTCTAACAAGGCCTCCCTTCCCGGAGTTTGTGTGAGAGTGAGAAAGAAAGGGGAGTGTTTAAGAAGACACGAGTGATAAAGCAACAGATGGCCTACTTGTCAGACTGGGACACAGAAACCGGAATATAAGAGCCGATGACTCATCCAGCTGTGGTGGTGGATGGGTGTTGGTGGTGGAGAAATCTCTCTACTTGCTTATTGACATGACATCATTAGTAATTTCCTCTGAACATCTGATTTCAGTGGTATGGCATGTGTTTGTCAAAAGAAACCAGATGGTGCTCAGAAGCCTCAGTTATGCCATCATAATGTTTCTGGAATCACACTGGCACGAGATCTGGGTCAGATATATGGACAAACTCCTCGGAAGACTTGTGGGGCTGCACCAGAGCGCATTGCACTCGACGTGAAAAGTGATAAAACTCCATGACGGCAATATCTTGCTTCCTATATTTCATGCCTTTCCTGTTGAAACAGGATACTGGCGTCAATATGTGGAGCGAGATACAAGTTTAGTCAAGAAAGACGGCCTACTTCTCAAGGTCATCACAATCTTTAAGTCAAACTTTTGCACACTTACAACATGGCCAAAGAATTACATTATGCTAGTAAGTGAAGTTTGGCATTTTCCATCATAGACAAGCGCTTGCTTAAATACCATTATGCTCTGCAGCTTTAGGGGAATTCTAAGGTAACTTTAGTATGTCTGAGAAAATAACTCTGATGCCGTCACAGGGAGAGAGTACATATTTATACTGGAAATTCCTTATTACAACCTAGAGCTGTAGAGTATTAAAAAGTGAACACACTACAAGGCAGGAAGGATGTAATAAAAGGAACCATCAAATAGCTTTATGGAAAATTTAGGACTCAGTCTTTCTGGAGTTTGACTCATACTGGGGAGCCTTTGCTGCTTCAGCTGTCTCTTGTAAGGCCTTTAACTTTATGGATATGAAATAAGAGATAGCGGTCCATTTAAAACTCACTTCAAGTAACACTCGGTTCTGAACCAAAAAATAAACCAAAGCCAAGCGCCATTCAGATCCTAGTTGTTGAGAGAGCGAAGCAAAGTCCACTGGGCATGGCTGCAAGTAGCATCATCTTGTCAGTCTTTATGGCTTATAATGACATGCTTTATAGATAACTCTTCCACGGTATGGTGAAGGGTCACATGAACTAATGATTTTACTAGCTAGAATTGTTTAAGCATCCATTATGACGAGGAAGAAAATTAGAACAGCTAGAAGAAAATCAGCTGTGTCCCAAGAGCTGAACATTGATTGAGCCAAATAAAAGCCCTGCATATATTTCTTTCAAGATTAAATCAATGTGTACCTATTAATCCAAGGTGAAAAAGTTATTCTTCCTTTTCCCTTCACTGTGACTTAAAAGTAATGGCTATGATTCCTCTGATCTCACTGGGAAAGTATCCCTTTGAGACCAGAGGAGTCCATCACATGAATGAGTAAAGTGAGTGTGCAAGACGTATTAGACACAGAAAGGAGACAACAGGATTGTCTGTTGGCAGCGACAGAGTGGATATGAGAAAAATCCCTGGAATGCTGAGAAAGCATTGCCTTCCCCGCCTGCAGACAGAGGAAGGAAACAAGCACATTTGTCTAGCATGGAAACCAATAAACCGGCTCACCAAACACGGTGAGGTAGCAAGTCACAGAGACGCAACTTTACAAATCGATAATTTGAATATCCACGTGCAGTACGACAAACAATATCACTATCTGCCACAGCACGATCAAGCTCAAATGACCTAAATAACCATCAGCTTCAACAAATCCACTCGTAAACAATGGAAACTGTCATCCGGTGTTTACCGCCCCAAAAAAACAAACAAAAAAAAACCCTCAGACACATTGATCAGACCTTCAAGAGTTGCAATCTCATCACCTCACAGAGACTCTAAGAGCCTTTTGTTCTGTCATTCTACACATTCTTCATTTTGTAATCACCTAACCGTCTGTCTGGGTTCACATACTCATCAGCTACAAGCCAGTAAGCACAGACCACCCACCACATCCATCTAATGCGAACCCAGTAAGCATAGGTCTGAGTTCTCTTCCTGTTACTAAGGGATACTGTAGATCATTGGGGTTTACAGCCCCTTGTTGGGCTGTTTTCAACCTCTGCGACTGTGGGACTCGCTGTCCCTACTTTTATGGCAATCACGATGAGGGCAAACAGTCCCCGAGAGGTAAAAAGAAAAAAAAAACGAGAGAAAACCTGTCACATCTTTATAACTTGTGAACCCCGAGGCCCAGTACTGGAGCAAACAGAGATATTGGCCACTGACCAGTCGTTACAGCTCCAAGCTTAGAGATACTAAGGGTTTTTTGTTCCTCGGCTAGGAGCGATTAGCTTAGACCAACCTGAGGGAAGGATATTGCTATTCTATAAATCATAAATATACTATAAAAATCACACAGGTTTTTGTAGCAGGGAAAATCATCAGCGTTTGATATGTACCTGGAATGCTGACATACTGTGCTCTTGTACCACTTCAGTAATCAGTCAACACATTTAGACGAGAACTCGTTTGATAGCCGACTACATCTACTGACTCACACATTGATATTCATCCTGCAGTACGCCCCGTCTGCCTTTACTGAAATTTCTCCAAGTTAACAGCTCTGTCTCAGTTTGTTTGTGGCCGTTCGTCAAAAGAGGTTTCTACATCTGTTCGGTCTTTTAAGGGTACAAGTAAAACGCTTCTTGTCAGAAATCCAAGGGGAACATTGTGTTTCTGACTGCGATGCCTGGCAGTAAGTAGAGCAAACACAAGACAAGTACTGACAGGGCTGGCGATAAAGGCTGCCCTCGCCACAGGATTACATGAGCTCTACATGCACCTCAGTGTGATGCTACTCACAATACCCTGCAGTTCATAGGAACGTGCATTTGTCTGTTTTAAAGCTTGCAATCTTTTTCTTTTTGCATCTACAAAGACAAAGAAATGAAAGCTCAATTTACTGATTACACCAGGGTCCAAACCTATTAACTGCTAATTATCTCTGAAATAATATACTGCAAATATTGAACATAACTACAGAATTAATAACTGTTAAGTCAGACTGAAACATACAGATTACCCGGTTTATTTGGATTGCAGTGTAATAATGCAATAAAACCATCGAGCAGATAATAGAAAACTAGATCTGTGTGCGCAATAGCTGGCAGCAAAGTTGGAATGATTTTATGCGTGTGCAATGTGCAGGCGTGTGTGTGCGTAGCTGCAAGTGTGAGTCTGTATGTTTGTCAGGCAAAGCAGCTCTGCACTTATATGGGCTGGAAAGTGGTCGCCGCTCTCGTCAATAGAAACAGAAGTTTATAAAAGAGTATCTGAAAAGTCGTCCGGCGAAGGAGGTGGGGAGAGAACACGCAGTGTACAAAGCACACAGCAGGAGTGTCATGCAAGGAAACTGCATGTTAGAAGAGATCGGGAAGGGTTACCAAAATGAGCCATAAAAACATTTGAATAGTATGGAAATGCTTCTGTAGACAAAGCCCTTTACTATCTTACTATGCGTGCCTTAATAAAAAAAAAAAAAAAAAAGTGATGTGACACATGCATATGCTGAGGCAGGGTAAGCCCTGATGACTGAGGTGGCCAAGCTGGTACTTAAAACCGACTGACTCTTGTTAACAGGCGGAGGCTTTCATAGAAGCTTAGAGGAAATCTCAGAGGAGAGCGCAAACACCTCGCCTGCTGCTCTGCAAAGATGCAAAGTACAAAAGCTGATTCCATGAGCACTTTCTTACCCTTGACACGGTGAGAGGCATGTTGAAGTCCTTGCCACCCTGCAGCCTGAAACCCCAAGGCGGTGGGCCGCTGAGGGTTACCGAGTACATATTCATAGCCTTGAGGAAGGAAAAAGAAAAAAGAGAAGGGAAACATCTTAATTAGCCAGAAAGCCCGGAAAAGGTTCTCAAGGTCCTTTATTATTTTGCTTTATCTGAAACAGTCTATCTCCTGGCTCTCAGCACCACCACCCCCCAAGAACACACACACACACACACACTTCATACAGAAAATGGCACTCAAGTTGTTTTCTTTTACAGCAGATAATGTCACGTCTTAGTTTTAGGAATAACCACGTTACAGCAAGTCAAAATTAGGCAATAAAGAGGGAGCGGTGCTGGTCTGACGTGACATTTTTACACATTTCTAAACACACATAGACAGATATGCCTGGTGTACTAATCTAAAGCTAATCTCTGGGCTGAAGTTGGAGTTTATTTCATCTCAGTTTATTGCAGCGCCAATGTGCAGCATTTATGAGATCTACTCCACAACAACAGCAGCAACAACTCCTCCTTCGAGGGCGATAATGAGCCACTTGCTGTATTCAGCCAGGTAACAGGTATCGTGGCTTCACCGAAACTAATTACTCCCATTCTGCGGCAAGGCACTAAATAACTAGGTAATTTTAAGAACCGAAGGGCAACATGAGATGCAGGCCTCTGTTAGTGGCTCACACCGAGTTAGGGTTTGACCACTGACCTCGCTCTGCTACTCTAGCCCTTGCTCCTCCTCCACTCCTTCCGTAAATCTACCAGGTGTCACAGGTCTCCGTGACACACAGCTATGCCACCTACCTTGTCCTCAAAGGTCGGCTGGTAGCCCAAACCTGGGAGAAAGCTAAAGAGTCAGTAAGCTGGAGCAAGCAGATTCTCTCTCTGTTGGCAAACCCTACCCCCTCGATCCTGACTGTGACACAGGCAAGCCTTAGCCGCTGCTCACTCCTCAGAGGCTATATAAGGAATGTAAAACTACACCAAACTATTTCAGCCCAACACCCACATGAGTCACAGGGAGAGGAGGAGGAGGAGGAGGAGGGGGGTGGAGGATGGAGAGAGGTAACGTCAACTACCCATGGATTCTGGCAAGGGCCAGGACATTTTTTTCTCCTCCTTCTCTAAGTTCATTGCACTTGGGAAACGGCAGACGGCCACAAATGAAGCAAAGCGCACAGACCTCTGCATTCTTTCTTCAGGGCATGAAACATAGTACAAGCACACACAAAAAAAAAAACCTCAGCAATTATACTTTAACATCAAGCTCTTAAAGCAACAGAGCAGCTCACACACACTGTAAAGACTGGTGGGACAGCGGTGTGCTCGCAGATAACAAAAATCTACCAGCACAGCCTTTAATCCAGCCTAGCACCCCAAATAATCCCACTAAGAAAACCTGCAAATCTGCTCAAGTTAATGGAAATCCTTAAAAAGACTTCCATTCGCATTCGTTTACTGTCAATGCACCCTCTAGATCTGTACAAACCTGGCTCTTTATTGGCAAAGCTTAAATTAGTTTTTCTCAGAGCCAGGAAAATGAATTATGATACAGAGGCGCATAAAGCGACACAGAGAGAGACCTGCAGCAGGAGCAGCAGGTAATAGAGGCTAGATTTCACTGGTGATAAACACCACACTGAAAGCTGATTATTCAGACTGTATTAAAGCAAAGGAAGTAACAGCATTAACGTGAATGCACTCCAGTTAATTAAACACCACCCTGTATGATAAGCAAGACAATAAAAGCATCGGTTTTAAGCCAATAAATGTGTGGCACTCATCCCCATGCTTATGGTGTTACTATTTATAATCTTCTATATTATTGCTGCTGCTGCATTAATTCTATAGAAACTCGTGTTGCTTTTAATGAGAGCTCAATACACGGAATTACACGCCGCTTTCTTTCTTTCGTTCTTTCTTTCTTAGTTAACACGCTATGCAATTACGAGCTTACACGACTTTCTTATAAATAACTTCAATGTGTCCAGCACACTAATTTCCCAGCGGTAATTAAAGGCCACGCTGTGAACGCCGTACCCCGGTTAACACCACCGCAGACAGCCAGGTTTCCACTCGCGACAACACGGGACACGAAAACCGGACAAAACTCTGACAAAGTAGTTAGCACAGCTACAGAGCAGCAGGGGCTCGGCGAAGATGGCCAGAAGCATGAGCCTGCACAGTTTGGAGCACCAGCTTAATCCATACAAACCTCCTCTGTGGGGGAAAAAGTTGGTTTGAAGAAGTTACACCACACACACACAAAGATGCGTTAGCTTACCTCTTGTCTCTCTGTGTGCTCGCCGGACATCACGAGTTAGTGTCAATGTACCGGATTAAAAATAATTAAAAATATGATAATAAGTCAGTCGGCAAGCAGATAACTTTTCAGACTTCCTTGAGGCAAACGTCAGAAAGCCGCCGTGGGTCCCCCTGGTGAGCAGCAAACTCATTCCCTCAAATTCTTTTTAGCAGGACTCTGCTGAGACGTCAGAAGTCACATGGGCGGAGGCTTCGTTTCACTCCGAGGCCGAGCTGCGCTCATCAGCTGCTACTACTAAAGCCATTCATCACAGCCGCCCTGAAACCGCTTTTCTCAATCACTCCGTTGGTTTTAACTAAAGGAAAGTAAATAAATAACTAAGACTGGGCCCCAGGGATAAACATGAACTAATCCAGGACACCACTCCTGAAGAACAACTTTTTATTCATACTGTTTACAATTTGCGTTCTGAAGTTTACTTACTGGCTAAGCCATTAATAGTTAATAGTTATAAGTAATTTAATTGGACATGACTGCTACTACTACATGTATACTTTACTAGCCAGTAAAACTAGTACCGTCTACAATAAGTGTCACAGGTGCCTACTATGAGATAGTGCGGGAATCTATAAAATAATAAAGAAAAGTAAATGTGAAGTTTATTTAAAAAGAGCAAAAGGAGGACTGACATTGTGTGTTGTCGTGGACATTTAATTAACAAAGTCCGCAGACGCGGTCAGCTGTAAATTCATCACTCTTTATTATCATGCGATGCGCATGAGAGAGAGAGTACACCCAGCGAAGCGCCGTCATGCAGTCCCTGAAACACAAATGGAGCTCTCACTCCTTTGTACCTTTGTACATTCCAAAGAAAGGGGAGGAAGTCACAAACTGATCATACCACACACCACGCGGCTCGCTGTGAAACCTAACGGAACTTTCACTACAATGGGTATTCTGTTTCGTGCCCTTGGCGTTATCAGCACCTGCAAAGGGAGTTGTGTTCTTCAACTACTGAGGCTGAAATACGTTCATAGTTTTCCCTTACGGTGTCACAACTAAGCATGCGCATAAGTGCCTATTCACCTTAAATGAGATATAATAGAATTTTGCCATTACAGTGTGATTGATCTGAGCACCAGAAAGACAAATTCTCTACCTCCAACCTGTATGCCATCTCATTTCCATCAGAGATGAGCCCAACCATGCTGGTGTCATCCGCATATTTGACAATGACGTCGGTTGGGTGGGTTGATGTACAGTTATAGGTGTAGAGGGCATACAGCAGGGGGCTCTGGTGCTGAGTGACAGTGGAGGGGAGAGGTGGGGGCCAAGTCAGACTGACTGAGGGTGGTTAGTGAAGAAATCTTTGATCCAGGAGCAGGATCTGAAAGGGGTCCGGTTTAGTGGTGAGAATATCTGGCGTGTCTTCCTTTTAATGACCCATTCATGTAGATTTTCCTGAGGATATTTATTTTCCTGCAGGGGGGAAATTGAATGCATAACCTTTATGCTTTTACGAGACATTTTCCATTTCTGTCTATAAATTGTGCTATATAAGGTTTGTCGATATTTTTTTTTATTACTGTTACTGCATTATTAATACAACCCTTGGAGATGACAGTGCTGTGCTGCAGATGGCCAGCAGATGGTGACAAACCCCAACAAAATGTAAAGGTCCCCTCGGGGTGCTGCCCTTGCTCCATCATCATACACATACTGGTTGAACAAGTGAAGAAATAATGAATCATCAGTTACGGCCTTTAATCGACGTGTAGATTATTTATTTCGTATGCCTTACTAGCTGACTCTATTTTTTCCAAGCGATATTTAGAATAGATGACACTCGAGTCGATTTTTTAAGTAGTTAATATTAACGTTGCAGAGCTCGGTGGCCTGATTTTTGTGGCTTTAACGTTTAGCTAGCTAAGCAAGCTTAGTCAAACTTGTACACTTTTTGTGAAAGATGGCTGACAACGGAGCGCACCCGACTGAAGAGGATCCGGCCGCCGCTTTTCTGGCTCAACAGGAGAATGAGATAGCGGGGATAGAAAACGACGGGGACACGTTTGGGACCCTAGAAGGAGCCGGTGTTCAGCAGCCGCAGATGGACAACTATGGCAAGTTTGTCTCTGAGCTAACGTCAGCTAATGTTTAGCTAACGAGAAATCAATGCTAACTAGAGCTAGCTAATATTAATACCGGGGCTCGCATCAGTAACATGCTTAGTAGTTAGCCAACAAAGGGCCCACCGCCATATGTTAACACCACCGCTGTCTGATATAAGCGGTTAACACTCTCACTGCTTCTTATTTACATTTTAACTAGGAGTAGAGTACGTTAGCCTTGTAGCTTAGCTAGCTGCGGTCAACGACAACGTAGATTTTGTTAATTGAACGCTATCCCACATAACATTCGCTATATGAAACCATGTAGCGTCTTAAAACTAAGCCAAAGAACAAGTGCTCCTAGCCTTTTAACCAACAACGCAGCTCAGACAATATCAAGCAGGTGACCAAACAAGTGTTGCTGCATTTTTGAAGTCTTATCCGTTTCGAGACCAAAAGTGACACCACGGTAGTAGTAGCAGCAGCAACGAGCACAAGTCACTCCAGATAGCAAGGAAGTGTAAGCGGATAAACTCCAAGAAGTTCATCTTAACTTATATCTGTATTTTTTGTTTAAAAAAAAAATGCTAGACGGCTTTGAAGAGCCTGCCACGCTGAATGGAGACCTGTTTCAGGTGAGCTTCAGTCTTGTCTGTAATACTGTATAATGTCTGTCTCTTTACATAGCCTATGTCTGGTTAAGTTTTATTTTGAACCATGTAATGAAGGAGTGAGTTGACTGTGGCGTTCACGCATGAATTTACCGATTAGCTGTTTCTAGTGGTGTAAATGTTTTGCGTACTCCAACAGGAGTCCAATGGCCCAACAGACAGCTACGCAGCCATAGCCCAGGTGGATATTCAGAGGCAAGAACCTGAAAGTTTACGCAAATGGAGGGAGGAGCAGAAGGCACGCCTGGAAGCATTAGGTTGGTAACAATGTTTGCTGACGCTGTCAGTGATAATGTGTGATACACTTAGTGCTGCATAGCTCTTTTGATTATTTTTTTTTCCTTACAAGTATTCAGGCTCATTTCAGCCAGATTCACCAACGCTTCACTGTACAGCTTTTTGCCCTTCTGTTAGATGCTAAACTGCCTCTCAACACACTGGCGATAATCAGAAAAGATCTTTGTCACACATAGTTGTAATGCATTTAATATCTTCTGTGTTTCCATGTGACATTTCTGCTTTCTTGCATCCTGATAAGACTCGGCATCCAAGGCAGCTGAGGAAGAATGGAGAGTGAAAGCCAAGAAGGAGCTTGAGGACTGGCACGTACACCAAAATGACCAGATGGAGAAGAACAAGACCAACAACAGGTTAGGATCTGATCTTCCCACCCCACCGCTAATGTGCAGAGAGTAGTACATGATGGCAATGCTGTAATCACTCAACTACCTTTTTTTAATTTTGTATTGGTTGTTCGAGGTAGTTGTTCTTGGTAAAACAAATACTGTGGTTCAGTTTGTAAACATGCCTGCTCTAAACTGTAAACTTTCAGTAGAGGTCCTTAGATTCTTTCAAGGTGGGGGAAACTGAGCCTTTCTCTACAAGATTACATCCTAGACCTGTGTTTGTTTTACAGCTGACTAATAAATTGACACTTTTGGGTGTATATGTGTTGAAATACTATTTGATAATTGATCATTTAGCCTGGGTCCCCTCAGTGTCATAAACTGCGCAGTCTCTCTTTTCTTGACAAAGCTAACCAGTCATTCTCTCACACTTCCCAACAGACTCTGTCCAAGTCTGGCACGGTATTGCTCTGCATCTGTAGCTCTAGCTCTTTTTTTTTTCTTTCTATTTTTCTAAAGCACTGAGAGACAATACTCTGATGAGATATTAGTCTGTGTGTCCAGAAAGCAAAACAGGGAACTAGCTAACTGGAAAGAATGCAGACAGCAGAAAGAAAATGCTGCAGTCACCCCCTCCCCATGCTAGAGCACAGACCATCCTAGATTGTTTATGACAGTAGTGCAAGATATTTAGTCACTGTTTCCACCTCATTAGAAATGTTTCTCAGTTGCTCACAATAACCCAGACTCTAACACTTTTCTGCTTGTTGACTGACACTGAAATGTTCTCCTCTCCTTCTTTTTTCCTGCTTTCTTGGCCATGCCCTGCACGCTAGGATCGCTGACAAGGCTTTCTACAAACAGCCCAACTCTGATGTTATAGGCTTTGTGTACGTTTAGAATTCTTCTGCTTTCTAATATTATATGATCTGCCCCCTGAATTACCTCTTTTGCCCAGATGCATGACCCAACACTGAGATTCTGTTTTGTTTTGTTTTTTTGTTTCAGGTCATTTGTGTTCTTTTTGACTGATGTGTGCCATTTGCCTGGAATGTTTTTGTATACAAAACAATACTATATATTATATTTGTAGTATAAAGACACGCATGAAGTTTTTTTGCTTTAACTCTGGTGAACACGTGCTCTTGGTGCAATTGAAGCGTGTTTGGCTCAGGCTGGGTTTGCTTTTGTGAAATCCTTCTGATAACCTCCAGCTCACTGATACCTTTCTGCGCTTCCCTTCACATCCACAGAGCATCTGAGGAGGCTTTCCTGGCAGAGACGGACAGCAACAGCCCCGGGTCTGAATGGGAGAGAGTAGCTCGTCTCTGTGACTTCAATCCAAAAACCAACAAGCAGGCGAAGGATGTTTCCCGAATGCGCTCTGTGCTGATCTCTCTCAAGCAGACGCCTCTAGTTCGCTAGAGGATGTCGCTGGGGGGAGCTAGAAACATTGCCTTTTAATCTCACATTGCATCAGAAGGATTTGTATGCCCTTTTGTGTACAAAAAAACACCCTGGTATGTTTATAACCTTTAAACACTTCCTGCCTTTAACGATGCCTATTAGAGTCAAATATTCTACTTAAACCTGACGATCATGTGGGAGGAGGGAGTATTGTTACATCCTTTAGTTGGTCAGCTTCATCACTGCTATATTAAGAAAGTATTGTTACTGTAAGTTCAGTAATTTCCCTTTCTCCTTTAATTTATAAATTGTTACTAGGTCAACTTTATTGCATGCCTTCCTGATATTTTGGATGCACATTTTTAGTTGATTTTATAAATTAGCATAACGGTCAAACACTCAGCGATTAAGCACTGTTACAGATTAGATTGTAACCATTTTTGCCTCTCATCAACTATAAACGCAACCATTAACCGAAGCACATTAACATTCAGTTTATTATATTGTATCCCTAATTACTGTTTTTAAGTTGGCATATTTTTCACTATGACATACCCAGAGTCGTGGCCTTTTTTTGATCTAACTCTTTCTACAATTTGATCACTTTAGCCAGATGAATTTCTCTTCTATTTGGTAAGATTTCAGCTAAATTAAGAAATATCAAACTACAACCAAAGATTTCATCAAAATTTTCAGATTTCACAGGATTGACGGCGTGTTTCTCATTTCGCTATAGTATACCAATTTCTGTTACGCCAACAAATTTTAATATTTTTTTTTAAAGAAATGCAGCACGGGGTCATTTTAAACAGTGATGTCTTCACGTTGTTTCACATGTTGCCTATTTGGATTTAAGGAATAGTGAAAAAGTGAATGTTAAAAGGGAACTGGAAAATAAAAACAGTGGAGTATGATCACCTCAGACGCTTTGTCTTCGATTCTTTGCTGTGACTGTTGTCACCTTAATGCACTGGAGATAAGTACTTCCTTATGCCCTTGTATTTTGGCATACTCACGAGCCACTTTGATAGGTGCTTCAAACACAGCATCAGAATGGAGAAGAAAGGCGATTTAAGTGACTTTGAACTTGGCATGGTTGTTAGTGCTGGAGTGGCTGCTCAGAGTATTTCAGAAACTGCTGATCTACTGGGATTTTCCCACTCGGCCAACTCTGGCATTAACTATTTGGTACCACCAAGGTATGCAGAAGATCCCACCTGGACCGCTCTGAGGAACGTTTCCAGCACCTTTATTCAATATGTGCTACAAATAATTAAGGTAGCTCTAAATACTAAAGGGTTTCCAACCCAGTGCTAACATGCCACGCCTAACCCAGCTAACTCAATTCTCTTTATAGGTGACTTTATAAAGTGGGTAATTTACAGTATCGATATAACACCTGAAGCTCTCCTTGTGGAGGATTTTATTCTGTTGAGTGTTTTAAGGTGGCTGAACTCAAGTCATTAACAATGGATTCCTGGACTGATTTTTTTTTTTTTTTTTTTAAATATAGCCTTAAAGGTCAGCACACCAGTAAATTCAAACACAACATTCGATGCTTTATCTTAAATATGACAAGGACACCAGGTTAAAATGTGACATTTTATTAGAATACAATAGTGGCAATAACATTATGAGGGGATATATATTTGTAGTCGAGCTCACCAAGTGAGCATGAAGCAAGAAAACAATTTACATTTATCAGCATTTTGCTTCAACAACATTTTAGTAGAGTTAAAGAAGTCGAGCCTGCTCACTGGTAACAAGCTGATTCAACTTTGCTGTTCCACACTGCGAGCACGAAGCAAAAATATTCATTTTCTGTGAGCGAGTCGGTTTTTAAACAGCAATAAATAATGCTGACATTAACATGTGTGTCTGAACAATGTTAAAGACCCAATACATTATTCAGTTCATTCAAAGAAGTCTGGAGTCTCCTCCGATTCCACACACTGAACGGAGAATGGCAGAGATGTGGGATCGATCCTTTTCACTGCTTGGGTTTCAGAGCTGTGGCAAAAACGCCAACAATAATGGCAACTACAGTGAAGCCTTGAGCAAAGATGCGTCCCCTCATTAATAGCTGAGACTGCCTGGTTTTCCCTTGATGGAAGGCACGGAGACCATAAATCAGTGCTCCCGCTGTTCCCAAACAACCTGGAAAATAAAGAAATTATAGCTTATAAATCTGATTTATTAGGACAGTTAACTGGGTCCACAGACAAGGCACAACTCATGGCTGAATACTGTAATATCAAGTAGAATGGGGTGATGGAGATATAAAAGCTGCCCTTTGGCACAGACACTTGTTAGTTATCAGGGTGGCTGCAGTCAAAGAAAATAACAGGAACACTGCCACGGATACAGTTTTGTTTGCTTCTAATGAGAACATTACTCTTACAGATGTCAACAACGGATGATCTCAGTGTAAACAGCTTTTAAATTGGAATCTTAATCCCTTCAGGGAACACTTCCTGAAACCTAACTTTGTAGAATATTTAGAAATTGGGAGTCTGAAAATAATCCAAGGCCTCGGTTTACTTTATAACTCAGGGATGGAGAAAAAATAAAACAAGAAACAACAATAATATCATAGGCATCAGTGGACTATATGACTTTGAGAGTAACAATGAAAAAGTACTCGTGAAGTAACAGCAAGCAGCATATCAGATACAGAATTACGTAAATAACTGTTGCTAGATGACCAAGGCTGTGAGACACAGTCCAATAATATCCCAAACATGTCTGTCCCGTTGTACATTATTCACTTAAACCAGCTTTTAATACAATTTACTTGAGGTATCAAAGGTTTTAATGTGCAGACCACATGAGTTGCACAAATATGCGAAGAAAAACGACCACAATGACCTCCGGGGGTTGATAGGACGCTGCCCCACAGCTGGAGGAGGAGCTCCGAGAGTATTTACGGAACCAAAAGCAGTTCGTTGGGAAATATGTCACAGGTTACGTCTATCTAGCCACACACCTCTGCTGTGTTATCAGCTGATGCCTTTAAGCATGTTTCATATTTAAGTGCTAACGTAGCTGTGTGAAGTAGAGGACGTAGCGGACCGCATTTATGACTTCGATGCGCAGCCCTTTTTCCCGCTTGTGTAACTCACCTATCGGGACGAATGGGTTCTCCTTGGTTTTTCTCACAAACTTTTCCTTGAATGTCTCATCTTTGGCTTTAGGCAA
Organism: Hemichromis elongatus; assembly: GCA_015108515.1. Taxonomy (NCBI): domain Eukaryota; kingdom Metazoa; phylum Chordata; class Actinopteri; order Cichliformes; family Cichlidae; genus Hemichromis; species Hemichromis elongatus. The sequence goes on from VUQR01011630.1 coordinate 36,987, forward strand.
AGGGTTGAAGCCTTCGATATTTGGAGGCTGGGAAAAGTCAAACGGTACAGCTCCCTGCGGAGGTGCTCCGGGTGCTTGTTCTGCAACTCCGGGTGGTGCAGCTGCCGCCATGCTTACCTTGCCAATGACAACCCGGAAATCCCAGGAACTACAGAACTACACTTCCGGTTAAAAATTTCTACGACTTCACAATAAAGTTCCAAACATTTTAAACTAATGTTTTAAAACAACTATTTTGATCAGAGAAGAATAACTTGGATAAATTCAGCAATTAATCTTTCACTTCAAAAATATAAATTAGAAATATAAATTAGAACAACCACTGAGCACGGCCTCTTAGATATTCAAGTACTTTAGTATACAAGTATTTAAAAATCATACCCAGCTGCAGTAATACAGTGAATCACAAATTATGATCGAATATATGATTGTGCACATTGAGTGCTTTTACTTTACATATATTGGTGCTTTTTTTTAATAAGAAACCACCTTATTGCATCTTCTCGATACACAATTTTCAACTCAAAAGCTAAACTCATGTATTTTTTTTCCATCTGTATGCAGGTATGTGTTGAATGGAAATTGAAAACTTAGTGTTTTAGAATAAAGTCCAGGAGCTGTTAAATTAAAATTAGATAATTTACTATCCAGTGAACTGGGGACACACATACGTAACAGGATACGTACCACACAATCCTCATATGAAAAGAATTGAAGGTCATTACACTTCCAGTTAAGACTGAGGTTCTGTATACAGCAGGATGGGTCAATTTTTATAATAACTAGCGCCATAAAGTTAGTCACTAAACTTTTCTGTGACAGCCCACTAAAGGGCTAGGAACTCAAACTTATGTGCTGGATACCGAGCTTCACTTCTAGACAACCCTCTACTTGCAAATGCATAGCCTTCAGTTCACCAATTTGCTCTTTGTATAAAGATGCACCTAACCCAGTCGTACTCACATCTGTGTGGAGCAGGTAGAGGAGTTTAGGATTAGCAAAACCCAAAACAGGTGTCGAAGTGAGTTTCTCGATTACTGTGTCAAAAGCCTGTGGACAAGAGGCAATCCAGCGCTCACCAAATGGTTCTTTAGGGTTGTGGTACTGGCCTCTTTCCTCTGTCTTGCAGGTTGGAGGATATCCGGCTTTTAGCTCATTCAGCAGCTTCACAATTCTGGAGAAGTCTTGAATAAACCTGCGATACTGAACCCAAGGAAGGACCTCAGCTCTTTTAGATTAGATGGCTTTGGCCAGGTTTTCAGGGCACTGGTTTTCTCTGGGTCAGTTTAAACTCCATTCTGGGAAACAATATGGCCTAGGCCTAGGCCATATTGAGTGTGTGTGTATACATACATATATACACATATATATACCACAAACAAGCTGAGAGGGAGTTATGCTTTTGCACTCCCTGCACAAAAATAACAGTGCATTATAATCAATGTTGATGTGAATCAATTACATGTCCCAGACTCTATTAGCACTGCAAATATATAAAATTGTGAGATTTGAGGTTGTCTTCCAGCTAGTGCAGTGGACAAAGAAACTGGTGTATAAAGGGTTAAACATGTAAAAAGTAATAACTTTTAAATTTATGAAAAGAACTGAAGTTAGTTAAAAGCTTTATGTAGAAAAAATGGCAGAAAAAAAACAAAAAACAATTACTGACCTAATCTGTTGGTGGCCACGAACAAACTGAAAGGGTAGTGATTTTGAACAAACAGAGGGTTAAAAACAAAGTGGCCTAATATATTTTTGTAGCAACTGCTCGATGTTCGAAATATCCTTAATGTAAGATTTCACTTTCCAGTGGCTCATTTCTTATGTGCTTCACAATGCATTGGCCTCAATGAAACAGTTACACATTAAAATTTAGACGACTCTTTAAGTGCCACATTTTATTTTAATCACAAATCGCTTGCTATAGGGAGGAAAGTTACCGTGTACTTTCACATAGATCTTAATTTTTCCATCACCCCCCTCCTTACCACTGAGTGGCAGTATTGTATATATTCACTGACTCTCAAACATAAAATAGTTTTTCCTCAGTGAAATACTATAACGTCTGCTTAAGAAATCTTGCGGTCAAGAAGCTTGAGCCTAAAAATGAAGGAAAAGAAAAATCTAGCAGATAAAAACAAAAACATTAAGTGAAGACTCAGGAGTCATGTTCTTCAACAAAGACAAAAAAAAAAAAAAAGCTTCAGCACAAATATTTTTCAATCTTTTTATTGAATATTAAGGTAAATATTTCACATTAATACAGGCTACATAAAGTAGAGCCACTATACGACATGAAATTTACTCTCATTTTAACCCTTTTTAGTATGTAAACAATTATACATGTATTTACCACTCTAAAAGGTTCTGATTTCGCTCTTCGGGTAATCATCATCTAGTTCTGGGCCAAGTTTAAATAGCTACTTCATGTTGAGCCCCCCTGCAGCCCAAGAACGGTGTACGCGGGTTTAAAGTCAAAAATCGCTAAACTACGCAGAGAATGGATCCTGTTAAACAGGTGATCGCGCGCGTGTGTGTGTTTGCATCATTGGGACACTGATAACAGCTCTGGCCCAATTTCCTCTTTCCTCGTTAGAGATAGGCACATCAAAGAATGGCGTCAAAGAGAACTTCCAATTCTTCAACTTTTACGCTGTATTTTCAGGTCTCTACTAAAGTTTAAAAGTTTAGGCGTTAATTTTTTTGTCGTCTTATTCGGTCGTATCGGTCAGTTGGTATTACATGTTTGCACTGTGGGTCATGCTGTGTGTGTGTGTTTGATTGCTGTATGACGCCGTCTAATTGACATGGTTCAGATGCACATTGCCCACATGAGGTGCCCAGGTACCGGTCCACACCTGAAGGAGAGAGGTCAGGGGGTTTTATTAGTCAAATGTTGCTCCTTATAAAAGTGGCACAAGTCTGATTTTAATAAAGGCCATCTTTACCTGCTGTTGTGGGTCAGAGTTATCTGCATTGTTTGGGACCACTTTAATGATGGGGCTCCATGCAGGGTCACCAGCGTGACCAGCGTGCAAACCATTGTACATCGGTCCCCCTGGGCCTTCTGCCATGGTAGGATGAGGGGGCAGCATGGTTCCTCCATACATGGACATCGGCATCCCCTGGACAATTAGGCACAGATAGCTGTTAGACACGAGTACGCAGAGAAATGGAGGCTGAAAGCCTGACAGAGCTGTTACTCTGGGTTACCTTTGGGAAATCCATGTAACTGTTGGGCAAATGCTGCGGCTGGTGGTAGTTGTTAGCAGGGTTTGCGATGCCCGTGTCGTCCTGCTCCATGGGCTGGTGCTGAGAGAAGGCCGACTGCTCCGCGTGCAGCTGCGGGTGCATCATGTGGCTGTTCATCAAGGGCTGGGACCAACCAGACATGGCCTCTGTACCAAAATAACACAAGGCGGTTTTTGTCGCTGGACGCCAAAGTTACTAAGAATTTCTGTATATGGTTGTTTAACTCTCACACATGTCCAATAAGATAAGATAAGATAACCTTTATTAGTCCCACACGTGGGAAATTTGTTGTGTGCACAATGTGCTCTTACCTGAAGCACTGCCAACCCCAAATGACCAAATGCCTCCCTGTCCAACTGATGCCGTGTAGCTGGTTGTGAGCAGAGGTGGGTTTACAGAACCAGTCTGTCTGATCCTGGCCAACCGCTCTGTGCCGATGGGTTGGGGAACCTTTCGGTCCTGTTGCGAGGAGTTGCCGGGTTTAGGCTGAGGAGGAGAAGCAACCGCTGAGGTGGAAAGGGCAGAGGAGGACACTGTGGAGGGAGGTGGGACAGGGGATTCCCCTGGTGGAAAAGACAAAGCCAAGGTTAAAGCACTTCCAAATAATTTTTAAGAGACTTATTTTTATTTACTTTTTAAAGCAGAGAAAATGCTATTATTAATGAATGTAAAAGGGATTATAAAAAAAAAAAAAAAAAGGGGGGGGGGGGAATAGTAAA
>VUQR01011630.1:46587-58289 GCA_015108515.1 Hemichromis elongatus
CAAAAGTCTGGCGTAAAATTCTGGTTCATGTGATTTAAAAATACTCAAACATGCATTCAATTCAATTTCCTTAAATAATGAATCACAGGGAGATTTAACTCAGAACACTCCTCACCTGTTGATGAGCAGCTCACAGAACTTGTAGTGGCCTTTGTCGGCAGCAATGGTGAGAGCAGTGTCTCTGGATGAAGGAACAGGGGGGGCGTTGACGTCGGCGCCTTTGTCCAGCAGCACTCGGCCCACCTCTGCATAACCTCCTGATGCTGCCTCCATCAGAGGGGTAAGACCGGTCTGTTTAAACCAAGCAGTTAGTCACTAAGAAGGCCAAGAGGGTAACCCGAAAGGATGAAAATAGTGTAATAAATTTTAAAATCATTATTATCATCATCATCATAATAATAGTTTCCTCACTCTATTCTTATTGGATTGTTTATTCCATTTTACATACAAAGAAAAAATGTCGCTTCACTGCTCAGATTTTAAACCAACAGGAACATTAAACAGTAAAATGCTTGTGATGGATGATTTTTGTTCCATCTACTTCTAGCTTCTCCTGCTACATCCCTCAACTTTGCCTTTAGATCTTCTGTAATTGAAGTCAAATATAGATAATCACTTTCCCATTCATAAACCATGATCCATTTGCTAAAGAAGGCAACGAAGGAAGCACTAAATAACCTTGCCTTATTATTAAACTAATTCAACCAGCTCTTATTAAGGTGTCCCTGCAGATATGTCACAGTGCACTCGACTCAGGATCCTCCCTGGGATATTTAACTATCTGCTATATGTGATTGCGAATCTTCACCTTAGCACGATGTTCTACGTTGGCCTTGCGATCTAGCAGCAGACTGACGACCTCAGCCCGCCCCTGAAAGCAGGCTAGGGTCAGAGCCGTGTTTCTGTTGGTCTCAATCTGGGCATTGATGTCCGAACCCATATCCAGCAACAGCTTCACTGCTGGGACATGACCGTTCATAGCTGCCAGCATCAGAGGAGAGATTCCTAGCTTACTGCCAGTCCTGAAAAGAGTGAAACAGAGTCTTTAGAAAAAAAGAAGAAGCATAAAACAGAAAAAAAGCTACAAGGTTTAATTAATCAAGGCAATAACTTTGTTATATTATTATGTATTGTTATTCATTTTGGTAACTATTACCACGTCAGTGAATGTGATATCTATAAAAGCACACGCAGCACAAATGAGGTGGTTGCTGTTCACCTGGAGTTAATCTCGGCACCAGCATTAAGGAGTATTTTGATGATGTTGACATAACCCCCAGAAGCAGCCAGGCTGAGAGGCGTGTAGTCTGAGACATTGCGGTGTTCCTTATTGGCTCCCCGTAGCAGCAGCAACTCAACAACCTTACCAACATGGATGATAATTATGTTAAAGCCAGGAGTACAGGAGCGCCATGACTTTGAGAGTAAACTGAAACAGTGTTTTACCTCCTGGCGTCCCCCAGAGCAGGCCAGGGAGAGGGGTGTGTCTTTGGTTCTCTCTGACTGAGCCTCAATGTCACCCCCTTTGTCCAGGAGTACCTCAACCACGCCTACATGACCAGCAGTGGCAGCCAGAATCAGCGGAGTAAAGCCTGCGGAGAACAGAAATAATGAGCGTTTGTCCTTTGTTATATGAAACTATCGTGAAATCAAACCCAACTCATACCCTCCAGACCAGCAGTCCCAACTTTTTTTTTTTGCCACAAACCGGTTTAATGTCAGACAACATTTTAGCGGACCGGCCTTTAAGGTGTCGCAGATAAAAACAACATGATATGACTAAGACAAAAACTGTATTATTTTGTAAATATAATAATAAACCTGAATTCACTGTATAATTGTGTAACTTTATTAGCAGCGTCCCCATGAAATGCACCAACAACACTGAGAGTAACGTCGTTCTCTCTGCCCCTGGTAACATATTTCTGCAGACTGTCACAACATTATCAGAAGTCTTTTTAATCATCATCTTTCTAAGATACCTTTTTTATCCCGATGCTCAATGTTGGCTCCCCGTGAAATCAGGACAGACACAAGCTCCTCATGTCCTCCTGCACACGCCAGCGTCAGGGCCGTGTCATGATTACTCTCCGTCTGTGAAGAAAACACTCTCTCTTAACAAGGTATATTACTTGGTACATAAATGTATTAACTTGGATTATCAGTATATCTATCTCTATCTATATAGGCAGATCAAAGTTGCTTACATGTGCGTCTATGTCAACAGAGGGGTAAAGGGGTAGGACTGAAGGGGGGGAGGCGATGTTTGCGGGCGTCTGTGTGGGCGGCTGGGAAAGAGGTGTGGGTGAAGTTGTAGTGTCCAGCATGGGCACGCGGCTGCTCACAGCTGCAACAGAGAAAGAGAAACAAATGTAAGCCAAAAAAAAGAATACAACATAGTTGTAGAGCACAGTCTCACATCTCACACCCAGCAGTTAAACTTCTGAGTACTTGCCTGCCATGATGTCATCCAGTGTGTCTGTGAGCGTCTGTGCGGGCGTAGCTACCATGAGCCCATCTGGAGCCTGTTGAGGTATCATTCCTGGGCCTAACCCAGCAAGCTGCTGACCCTGACCCTGCTGCTGCTGACCCAACATCTGTTGCCCCACTAGTACCCTCTGCAGCTCTGGACTGGTACTTCCTAGGTAGTCTGCAGGGTTGTAGTCTGGCAGAGGTTGGATAGGAACGAAGGCTGCCTGAAGAGGCGGAGGAGGAGGCTGGGGCTGGGTCTGTGGCGAAGGGGGAAGAGGAGGCTGCTGTGGTGGCTTTGGCCCATCCCTGTAGAGGATTTTGTCCACCTGAGGAAGCTTGGGGTAATCATCCTCTTCTCCATCTGGTTCTTCCTCTGAGCCCTCTTCATCATCATCTTCCTCTTCCTGAAAGCATAAAGAGAGCATGTCAATTCTCTCGGGTCTATTATGACATTGCTAGGAAACCAACATTATTCAAACAAAGAAAACAAATGAAAAACAAAAACGAGAAATTCACCTCTTCGACGTCGTCCTCTGGCTCTTCCTGTTCCCCGTCTTTACTTGTCTCCTCGTCCTTGTCAGAGCCACTGTGTACTTGTGTACCCGGTGTGGTGAGAAGAGGCAGTGGACCAGACGATGTACATCCAGGCCCCGGGCCCGGACCCTGGCTCTGTCCAGCCTCTTGCTGCTCTAAGCCCTTTGCCTCCATGTACTCTTTGGTGAACTGTTGCTGTGTTTTCAGCTGCAGCTGACGCTCCACCTTCTGCAGCTCCTTCAAGATTTTCTTCTTCTTCTGAACCTAAGGAAGAGCCACATCCTTGTTTAAATAACTTGTGATATGGTGCTATGCATACAAAAACAAAAAAGGACTAAAGGGTCAATTAGCTTACAAGCTAAAGGCCACCGAACTTAAGATCAAAATGAGATCAGATGTTAAGTGGATGATGGATTATACCTGCTCTTCTCGGCTCTTCTTCAGCTCCTCAATCTTGTCTTTGGTGAGCGGCTCCCCCTGAATGAGTTCTAGCGACTGTAGCTGGGCCTTCTCAATAGCGCTAATTCTCTGGCCCAATTCATTCAGCTTTCCCTCCGTCTCCTCCACAATGCACTCTAGGGGCTGGCACAAGTGGAAGGGCGGCAGAGGCTCTGCTTCAGGTCCCCGGCCAACAGAGCTGGGGACACCGGGCTGAAGGGCTGCCTGTCTCTGTTTGGACACTGGAATTTGATCAAAAACACAAAGATGTTGAGATTTAAAGACTGTCAAATAAATTTATCTACAGCTCAGTGAAGTCTGCACTTTGTAAGTATACCAAGAGGGCTCCTAGAACAGTTTACCTTTACTAGAGACAGGTGGGGGCGTAGCGATGTTTGATGGGGCTCTGTCTGGCTCCTGAGGGGGCACTACCATGGCGAGAGCTTGGAATGGGACACGAGGAACCTGTTGTAACAGGGAAGATGTTGTATTAAAGCAATGGAAAAAAGAAAGAAAACAGCCATGCATGCAAGAATGTTATTAAAAAAGGGGGCGGATCATGTTGCTGTATAGACCTGAGAGGCATCTTGCGATGGAGGAGTGAGTTGGGAGAGGTCAGGGGCTGGGACAGACAGGATGTTGTTGGGATAGTCCAACAGGTAGGAAACCACATTGGTGTGGCCACCCTTAGCAGCTTCTATCAACATGGTTGAACCATCCTACAAAAGAAAAAACATGGCACATTTTCCTTTATCATCACTATTATTATCAAACCACATGCAAATGAGCATAATCCCCATTAACAAAGCAGCTGCTGTTAATCCAGACTGGGTGCATTACTTTGAGTCTGTGAGTAGGATCTGCCCCGTGCGCCAGCAGCAGCTCCACCACAGCCAGATGTCCTCCAGCACAGGCCAGAGAAACCACCGTGTGATCATTATTGGCAGTGGCTCTGTTCACATTAGCACCTGACAAAGACAAAAACGCATGAATTATAAGAGTGATGATAACTCTCACATCCAAATATTCAATAATATGGATGATACGCTCTTTAAGTAATAACAATTGGTGTTTTTATACTCCAAGTGTAGTGGTGGAAAATGCAGTATATGAAAACTAAGAAACGACTTTATTTTTTTAGTTTTTTGAATGTATTATCTTCCTGTCCAAATGCTGAAAAAAAAAATAATCTATTTTCAGGTAAAATTTTAAGCTTCTCATCCCTTCATGCAATGACATAATTTATTCACCTGAATTAATCATACTTTAAGTGACATATGTGCAAGAAAAAAATACACCAAAAACAAAACCCTCAAATATAAACAGAGATAGTCAAGTACCTCTACATGAGGTTGTTCCTCAAATATCTGTATTTAAATCAAAAAGCTACTCAATTACGCACCTTTGCTGATAAGAAACTGCACTGTACAGAGATGCCCTGCCCTCGCTGCCTTCATTAAGGGCGTCCGCCCCCCTTCGGATTCATGCTCCTAAAGAAAAAGATGAACGTAGATTTGTAGAGTTCAGCACAGAACTTAAACACAATGGGTTCAATTTGTATTCATCGAGAAAAAAGGCGAACAGAAAACTGCTGCTGTGAAAGTCCTATGAGGTGAAGGTCTTGCTTCACACAATAGAATATGCTCAATTCAATCAATATACATTTACACACAAGACTCTCACGCATCTTTTCTTCCCCCGCTGTCACTTGATCCAATGTATACGTAAAAAAATTATTTTTTTAAAGCAGGGCAAATCATAAGTGACTAAGGAGGATTTAAGAGTACGGCATACCAAATTGGCTCCAGCCTGCAGTAGCACGTCTGCCACATCAGTGTGTCCGTTCTCACACGCATACGTCAGTGCTGTATCACCAGTTGCCGTTGTGGCATGAACATTTGCTCCTGAATGAGGAAAAGTTACAGCAGTGTGAGTTCAAGAGTCTGAGATATTTTTTATGTGCGTCTTTTCTTTCCACCATCGCTGAATCGTCTTCGTTGCCCACCTGCAGCCAGTAGGTATTTCACCAATTCCAGATGGCCTTCTTGTGCAGCTTCCATTAGCGGCGTAGAGCAGCCCAGCTCAATGTCCGCCCCTGCCTTAATGAGGAAGTCAGCCACTTCTAAAAAGCCTCCACAACATGCTAGGGTCAAAGCGGTCTCCTGGGTCTCCTCTGTCTGGGCATTGATGTTAGCACCTAGACGACAGAGAAAGAACAGCTTTGTTATATTCAGTTACTATAATAGTAAAATATAATGATAACAGACTGTGATCATGTAAAAAAAAAAAAAAATTGTTGGTTTGTTTATTTTTTTTATTTATAGCCACTTCCCAGATGCAAGAACAAAAATGCTGCTACCTTGAGCCAGCAGCAATGCTACCATCTCCTCATGGCCTTCTCTGGCTGCCTCCATCAGGGGAGTGTAGCCCTCATCATTAACCTGGACACAAACAGAAGCATCATGAGTTAAGAAAACATAAGGGTGAAAGCGAATCACAGGTTACATGGACACAAGCCTCACTTGTGTTTATGTGGATGGAAATTTTCATGCAACTGCATTTAGCCAGTTACATCCTTGTTGTCATTTACATTTTAAATAACAGGAAAATCAGCCAGGAAAATCTTTTTTGTTTTTAAAGTGTCTCTTTGTATACCTCCTCCAAGTTGGCTCCTCTCTCTATGAGTAAGGCTGCCAGCTCCACGTGTCCTCCACAAGCTGCCAGGGTAAGGGGTGACTCAAAGGAATCAGCTGGCATGTTGACTTGCGCGCCGCTGTCCAACAGCAGCCGTGCCACCTCCACATGGCCATCCTGGGACAGCGAGACACACAGAGAATATAGAGATAAGCACCTGAATAAATACACGTATCAATTTCTAGTCGAGCTACGTGAATTTGGGTTTGGACACTGAATGCAACCTGCTGTTATGCTTCTGATGTTATATTTTAATTTAATTTTAAAGTTTATTTTTTTTGAGCTGTACTGAAAGAAAATATCTTTTTTTTTACCATGCTTATTAAATAAATGTGACTGTATGGTTAAATGTTTATTAAAAACTAACGCACTGTATTTGTAACTGTAAACAAAGTAAATCTGGACTGTGGTTTGAGGTGTGAAATGTGAAGTGAGGTTTTAGGTCAGATGCTTACCATGCAGGCCTCCATCAGCGCCGTGTGCATCTCATCTGTTTTGTGTTCCTGGTCTGCTCCGGCCTCCAAGAGAAAACGCACCATATCCAAGTGACCTGCAGAGGACAAACAAAATCAATGTAATTAATCTTTTACAGGCCTTTGGACAAGGTTATGGGAGTAGCCTGCCACTGGGGGAAAAGTAGCCAGTTAGATCAGTTCAGAGTAGACTGGAAACACGGCAGTTTTACTGATCTTAGGATGTAGACTAAAAAAAAAAAACATTTCATTTAAATGAAAATAAAATAACCAGCTGAATTTTAAAAAGTAGTTGACTGCTCGGCTAGCCGACAAGCACTTGTATAAGAGCTTTATTTTACAACAGTGTTAACCCAAGTCTTCGTAAAGAGAGTGTTAAATAGCATAAAATTGAAAGAGTAGAAGGACAATGCACATTCATCCCTTTCTAAAAATAAACCCTCAACATAAAAACTAACCTAAGGATACAAGTTGCATACTTAAGTACTGACCTTTGTAGCACGCAAGTGTGAGAGCACTCTCCTTGAACTCATTGGAGTGTGTGTTGATGCCAGCGCCATACTCCAACAGTACCCTGGCCACCTCTACGTGGCCAGCACTGGCCGCCTCCATGAGAGGTGTGTGTCCATTCTCGTTGTGGTCCTCAATGTTAGCACCCTCTTTGAGCAGCACCTTCACTACGTCCACAAAGCCACCGGCACATGCATACGTCAAAGCTGTGTTGCCTGAAAGACAGAAGTGCGATTATACCGTGCGTTTTTCAGTCACATTAAATGGTTTTTAAATAGAGAAGTAGAAATAGTCTTACCAGTAGAGGACTGCGCATTGACATCTGCCCCATGGACAAGTAGTAGTTTGACAATGTCCACATAACCTCCACTGGCAGCAGCCATAAGAGGTGTTATGTCCCCCTTGATGCCCCTGTCCTCCACATTGGCATGCATAGCCAACAAAACCTAAGAATGGAAACAAAAGAAGAAAATGAAATATATATTCATAGGCTCATCAAAGAAAATAGCCCCTTATCTATTTAGCAGCAACTTAATCCGGACACCAAGCCAACCTCTTCCATACCTGTGCAAGTTCATAATAGCCAGCCGAGCAGGCGAGGCACAGCAGGCTCTCCCCTTCCTCTGTGTGTTCATTGACGCTCCGGCCCTCATCCAGCAATTTGCGCACAGCGTTGACATCCCCATCTGAACACGCCTCTGCTAAACTACGGCTGAAAATAACCAGACTGCTACAATTACTGCCACTGTGGCAGGTGAACACACACACACACACACACCTCACAACAACAAAATTACCTCCAACCAGCAAAGAAAGACACACGCACATATACACTGTATATGAAGCAGAGAGTGAGTTGATGGTGTGAGCGAGATACATACTTGTCTGCTTGGCCGGCATTGAGTGTGTTTTCAGCTCTCATCCGGGTGAGGGCAGCTGCGGCCTCGTCCAGGGCACAACTCACAGATGACGTCAGTCGCCGTAGCACCTCGGGGTCTGCAAAAGCTTTACCATCGGCAGTGGACAGTTTACCGATGCCTGCCGAACACCAAAAGGGCAGAGGTGCATAGGGCAATGCAAACCACAGGGGAGCACAACCACACCAGACCAGATGAAGAAGCAAGTCCAGTCCAGCAAATCCAATCCAAGGTTAGTAGCAGCAAACACAAAGAGGAAAAAATAAATAAAATAAAAACAAATTAGTCAAATTAAAAGAAAAGAAAAATCACACAGAAAACACACAAGCATTTGTTAATGTGGCGTAATATATCCGTTTTCAATAAACCACCTAAGAGTTGCAGTTTCTTTATCAAACAGTAAGGTACACAATAAAAGGGGAATAATGGGAGTACCTACAGCGCTGTGCAAAAGTCTTAAGTCAGTCTTCATTTCTTTATGTTATGCTGGAAACAGGTGCAGCGATTTATTGAGATGTACAAACATAACAAATAGTTTGTACAATTCTAACGAGTTTTAAAGTCAATATTTGCCATGATCACCTTTATTTTTTGCCAAAACAGCCTCATGCCTCATTTCTTTAAGTGCTCTTCATGAATAGTTCTCCAGGGTTTGTGAAGGACATTCAAATCTCTTCTTTGGAGAAAAAAATAAAAATAAAAAATATGAGTGAAAAAAAACAGCCTATGTTAAAAGGAGGTTTATTAAAAAAAATTACATGACAGTCAGGCTCATTTTGGGACTGGGCGATATGGCCTAAAATCCATATTGAGGTATAATTTGAAACGTGCGGTAACGATATATATCACGATATATTCTTCTCTTGTGTACACCGTATTTTCTGCTTAAAATCCTCAAATTTATCAGAAATCGACAGTGCACCTTATGTAGGAATTCTGGTTGTGTTTACTGACCTCGAACTGATTTTATGTGATACACTGCGCTCAAAAATCTGTCAAAAATGTTTTAGTAAAAAGCTGCACTGCTTGATGGATTGTTGGAGCCTCGTGGAGTAATCTGGGTACAAAACTTCGTCCACTTCAGGTCCCAAAGTCAAACGAACACTGCGGCATCACTGACAGTTAAAAACTGTCTAAATTCTTTCATCTTTAATAAAATGATCAGCGCTGCTGCTTTACCAGGTGTGACAATTAAGTTTAACATCAAGGCATCCGTGAAAACAGAATTGATTAAATTTAACGGAGTTAGAAGTTAGCTCGCTAGTTTCCACCTAAACATGATCCGTCCAGATCAGACTGGTTTTATTAAAAACAGGCACTCCTTTTTTAGTATTCGTAGACTACTCAATATAATGTACACTCCCAGTCAAGCTGCTTCCGAATGCCTTCTCTCCATGGATGCGGAGAAGGCTTTCGATAGAGTAGAATGGGAATATCTATTTGAGACCTTACAAAGATTTGGGTTTGGAAGTTCCTTTTTGTCCTGGGTGAAATTACTCTATGCCTGCCCTTCAGCTATGGTACTCACTAATAACCATTATTCTAAACCGTTCCGCTTACATCGTGGAACCCGTCAGGGCTGCCCCCTCAGCCCCCTCCTTTTCGTGTTAGCTATTGAGCCGTTGGCAATAGCTATAAGAGGTAATCATGCCATCCAAGGCATTTCGCGGTATGGAACTGAGCATAAATTATCTCTCTATGCCGACGATCTCCTGCTGTTTGTATCCAAGGCTGAGGTAACAATTCCCTACATTCTTGAACTTTTTGATACATTTGGGCTTGTGTCAGGCTATAAATTGAATCTACACAAGAGTGAATTACTGCCTCTAAATATGCCTCTCTCCGCATTAGCAAACATTACTGTTCCCTTCAAGATCGCAGCACACAGCTTTGTCTATCTAGGCATATCTGTGACGAAAAACTTCAGTGATCTTTTTAAAGAAAATTTTACTAAGTTACACCTCAGTATGCAACAAGACTTGTCGAAATGGTCGCCGCTTCCTCTCTCGTTAGTTGGGAGAGTGAATGTAGTTAAAATGTCTGTACTACCCAAATTTCTTTATCTGTTTCAAAGCCTCCCTATATACATTCCGAACGCTTTTTAAAAAAAATTGGACTCTGTAATTACATCATACCTTTGGAACAATAAGAAACCACGTTTGCGTAAAACACATCTGCAAAAGTCAAAGCAAGACGGGGGCCTGGCCCTACCGAATTTCCGTTTTTATTACTGGGCCTCCAATTTACACTGTCTGACCTACTGGCTGCACTATCAGCACGATTGCAGTGGACCCGCATGGGTAGAAATGGAGAAGCTCTCTTCTGGTTCTTTCTTGCTATCGTCTGTCGTAGGTGCATCTATTCCGTTACCCAGAAGCCTGACAATTGAGAATCCTGTAGTTAACAACACTATCAAGATTTGCTTTCAGTTTAGAAAACATTGTAATCTTCTGAAGATCTGCTTAGGGAGCCCAGTAGCTTCCAACTATGCTTTCTCCCCTTCGATGTCTGATGCCACGTTTCAGGGCTGGCAGAGGCGAGGGCTGAGATCTTTAAAAGACCTATTCATCGACGGCACGTTTGCCTCATTTGAACAGCTGACTAATAAATACAACTTACCCCCCTCTCACTTTTTTAGGTACCTACAAATACGACACTTTCTTTCAGGCTCTATCCCAGGGTTCCCAAATAAACCCCCTAATGATGTAATGGATGACATTATGTGTTTCAACCCGGCTAAGAAAAAAGCCATATCATCACTACTTGTTCTGATTTTGCACCTGGGTTCTCCGTCTGTGTCTGCCATTAAGCGATCCTGGGAAGAGGATCTTAAAATCTGTATTACTGAAGCAGACTGGGGCAATGTTTTAAGTAATATCCACTCGTCCTCCATGTGTGCAAGACATTGCCTTCTGCAGTTTAAAATAGTGCACAGGGTCCATCTTAGCAAATCGAAATTGGCAAAGATGTATCCCCAGATTGACCCAACGTGCGAAAGATGTAAATTGGCAGAGGCGACCTTGATCCATATGTTTTGGTCCTGTCCCAAAATACAAAAGTTCTGGACGGATGTCTGTGGGGCTTTGTCATGTATATTTGGGATAAGAGTGTCGCTTAATCCACTTTTATTTTTATTTGGGGTCAATTCTGATGGTCTGGCACTGCCAGCAGGCGGTCTAAGACTTATTGCCTTCTCTACACTACTGGCAAGACGTTTAATAGTTTTGAAGTGGAAGGACGCAGCCTCGCCCACAGTTTCGCATTGGGTTAAGGATGTATTATTTCATCTTAAATTAGAGAAAATTAGGTTCGTTTTAAGAGGCTCTGTAAATAAATTTAATAAAGTCTGGAAACCCTTTTTGATATTTTTTGACCAACCATCTACACAGGTTCAGGAATGACATTTATTTATTTGTCTATTTTCAATTATATTTGTTTGCTTATTTTTTTCTTCCTCCATGTTCTGTATATTTTGGCTGGTGTCATTTTGCACTGATTGTAAGTATTTTCTTTTAAACTTTTGCTTACTTGACAGCGAACAGGGGTGTTGTTTGTTAGGGTGGGTTTTTATTTTTTTGCTTATTTATTTCTTTCCCCTCTTTTACTTTTACTTTTATTGGATGCTTTGTATTTTTGTATTTCATTTTGGAAAATAATAAATATA
>VUQR01011631.1:0-23523 GCA_015108515.1 Hemichromis elongatus
CCCAGCAGTAAAGTGCATTTTATTGGAGTTAACACTAAGGTCAAATAAAGCAGATTTATTTCTATGGATTACTAGCACTCTGCTAGCCAGTCCATAAAACAGAAACCAATCACTGACACACACACACTCACTCACACGAAGGACTGCGCGGCAGAGATATCATTGCTACTGTGTGAAAGAGCCACTATGAGAATAAAATGTTATGTTTAGCCATTTTAGCCCTGAAGACCCATAAAGACCTTAAAGTGATTCCAGGTTTTTAAAGCAGGACACCCTCTCTCATCACCTCACAACATTTTCATTTTTACTCTTCTGCTAGTACACACTGTCAGTATTTTGTGCAGAAATCCATTTGCATGTCATTTTCATGGCTTTTTTTTTATGTGTTACTTCATTACAGTGCAACACTGTGGACACTGGAGTTTACTGAAATATGATGTTTGTGGTAGAATTATATGTTTAATAACCACTTATTGCTAAAGAATTAAGATTTTCTGAGTTTCTGAAGGATATGAAGAAAACATGTGAATAAGTGTATTATTATTATTATTATTATTATTAAAAATCAAAACTGGTAGTAAAAGAAATAAACAAAAAACAATGACCTTGACACCAGCTGCAACATGATTGTTATACGCATTGATATTTCCCATTTTCGCAATCAATGCATCCCAGATTGAATCAAATAGGTCTTAAAAATGAAAAGCACTGTTTTCTTTTTTACTAATATCTCATTCATGGAGCATCACAGGCACAGAGAGGCTGCAACAAACCAAGTGACACAAAAGGAATGTGGGCTATGGACATTGTCAGGTCAGGAACTAAGTAAGATTGCTGTATGGCAGCTGTCCCTTCATTTCTAAAGGCTGGTGAAGTTGATGAATGATTAATTGATTTTCAATTAAGAGTCGCTAATATGGTACTTCTAAACTTTGAATCAGCTTCTAGATTTTTCTCTCTTTGTCAAGAGCACGATAGCTCATAAAAATTGATCTGCTGGTCATCTATGCATGTGCACAGTGCTGGTCAACAGTATGAATGTCTTTGTTATACCAAGCACAACCACAAAAAGCCTTGTACCCAGAGACTAGAGATATTGGAGATCTGAGCAAAATTTAATTTAAATTTAAATTCATTTAATTTTTCACTTTTAAAACAATTGAATTTTTTTTCAAGATATACTGAAACAGTGTCTTTTCACACCTGGCAAAGGTGTCTGGAACATGTTTTTGCTGCACAGGATTTGCTGTTTTTTGTAGGGTGAAATTATAATTATAGTTTGTAAAAATAAAAAAAAAGCTGTCTTGGACATTGTGGACATGTGGCATGCTGTGTAGGATTTTCTGTTAGAAGTGATGGACTATTCATACCACAACTTAAGCTAATTTGGCAAGTACGCTTTTTGACGAACATGGAGAAAACATGAAAGCATATTATGTATACTTTTAAAAAGTCTTGATAACTGAACCAAAGTTACCTATGCCATTTCCATGCTATATGCAATATATGTGAGGAATCCAAAAGACTGTTAAAACCTCAATAGGCTTTATTTTCAGCTATCCTGCCACCTTCTAATTTCATTCTGTGCTGCTTTACCAGAGCTTTTCACTTAAATATTAAATAACATTGTTTTAGGACCTGTAATTTCAACCAGCAGACTGTCCACATTTATGTATGTTACATTAACAGACAGTGTGTTATAGTTTACAGTATTTATTTCAAAGGCAGACAGTGTCTTTGGTTAAACTAACTGCTTGAGAACACACAAACACACGCACACACAGATCACTGAGCTGTGACTCCCACCAATAAAAACTCATCTGGCCCCACAGCTTCACTCCAGCCATGGGGTTTCCACAGGGATCACTAAAATGACCTTCAGTCAGGTGGTGAAGCAAGGGTTAAGTCACCCATCTGTCAGTCTGAATCTGCCCGTCAATCCATTCATCCATAGTTTAAACTCATGTGATTTAAAAAAATATTTCCAAATTTCAGAAATGACAACTCTTAGGCTACAGAAAAATGAGCAATATAATATGAATAACATGAATGTAGTCTTTTTTTAATTAATCAGAATTGAAATTTTGGAGTCATTGATTTCAGTCTTGGTTAAGTTTCTTCAATATCAACAAGTCAGAAATAATGCAGAGTTTCACAACTGAAAAAATAGCATCCAGTGTGTTATTTTCCATCCATCATGACTTTTTAGACTTTTGATAGAATAAGCCAGCCAGAGGAGTCAGAGCTTACACTGTGAGTACAGCAAACATCCAAACCTGCCCATAAGGCCTCTGGATGAATATATCACTCACTAGAAGACTAGCAAAGGGGGAGAGGGCTTTTATTGTATATCTCACACTATGTATATATGGTATATATATGGTAAATAATATGAAACAGAGTGTGTTTTCAACTCTTCTTGTAATACCTTTATTTTACTGATTACAATATTACCTCCTTAGTTTGTCGCTACACTGTTTCAATCCTGTCATTATAAAAGAGTGGTGGAATTGAAATAAATTAAATATAAATGGATAAAGGTGAGAAAATGGGGTAGGAGACAGGCAGAGAGACATAGAGGGAGACAGAGAGTTTAATGATTCCAGATGAGCTGAGTGGTCTGCCTGACAACTGAAATGAACAGGAATCAATAGTGAGAGCGTCTGTCTGCAGCAGATAAGACACACACTCACAATGTTGACTATTAAAGACGACAGCTTGAGATATTACACTATTAGTTATGCTATTTTTAATCAGCTATCATATTTAATTAATTCTTCAGGTCAGATTCTATCTGAGTGTCTAACTGCGAGGTGTGTATGGTGCGAGGATTCTGCCTCTGTGTGTGTGTGGAGGATGGGGGGCTTTCAGTCCTGTAATAGGGAAGAGGACAGTGGCTAATCTGAAACACAGAACCTTGAAAAGACACAAAATAAAAAAAATGGGAGGGATGGAGGAACCGAAGAGATGGATAGTAGAAGTAAAGAGGCTGAAATGGAGAGAAGATGGGAAGCTATATCTTTAACACTAATAAATAAAGATGTACTGCTCGAGGTTTTGAAATCCAGTGGGTTTGGACAGGTGTCAGGTTTGTTGATAGTAGACATATTTTGTCAGCACTCTTTATTCTTGCATTTTTGAAACCTGTATTAAAGTATAGCTGTTTTTTGTCAGGCCTTTCAAGAGCTGAGAGGCCTCCTGTAGATAGTGATAATATAAACTCACAAGTGTGACTACACTGCATATAGCAGCTCTGATCACTGCCACTAATGGACACAATTATTCTGACTGATATTAAAATTTTAAAAAAATCAAATTAGCTCAGCAAATCTCAAATCCAGTGTGGAGGCTCTACACTGAAAGACCATCTCCAGGAACATTTTGTTTATGCAGAGACAAAGCCAGTGAACACAGTGGAAGGAGGGAGAGATAAAGTTGTGGGTGTGATGAAAGCTTCTGTGTCACATCACACCTTGCTCTGACCAGCCACCGGCATGAGATCAGGCAGCTCAAGCTGCTAATTATAGTAATTATGATTCATTACCGGCTGAGATTAATTTAATAAAGAGGAGGCTGAGCAGAGCTCATTAACCTTCATTAGAATAATTATAGACACAAGACACACACATGCTCACATATACATGCGTGCTGACTGTTAATCGGAAAAGGGAGTTCTCCCATAGCATCTGTTAGCACACACTGTGGAAAGTGTGTGTGTGTGTGTGTGTGGATGGGTATTAACATCTTTGTGGGGACCAAAAATTGGAAGTTTACTATTCTCGAGGGGACCGACAGGCCAAAATCCCGTCCCCACGAGTTTGAAGTCATTTTTGAGACTCAAAATGTGGTTTTAGTGTCTGGGGTTACAATTAGGTTATGGTTAGGTTAAGGGTCAGGGTTAGGCATTCATTTTTGATGGTTATGGTAGGGGGCTAGGGAAAGCATTAGGTCAATGAGATGTCCCCACAAGTTATGAAAACCCAACATGTGTGTGAGTGTGTGTTTTCTGTTTGTACGTTCTGTCATAGTGAGAGGCAAATATCTTCATAGCAATAATAAACTCAGACATATTTGGCAAATTCAGACTTAAATAAAAATTATTAGTAAATAACCACACACACACACACACACTTTTTATTATATTTTATGTATCACTCTATACAGCACTAACTTTACATATAGTACTATGTACAACTCAAATTGATATTGTTATTATTTTTGCAGTTTCTACGGCTTCTTTCTCTCTGAATATAACAGAGCAGCACTACAAATTGCATTAAAAAGATATTAGGGTCAAAGGCCAAAACGTTAGGCACACAGCTCATTACACTCACCAATGTGTGGAACCAGAGTTGGACTGTTCTTAAAACTCATTCTTTCTCTTAATATTCTTCTAATTTGACATATATGCACCTGAAGTCACATGCAGTGAGGCTGCTTGGCTGGATTTCAACTGCAGAATAAATAATAATAACAACAACAATAATAATAATACTTTTCCATATTCACTTGGCTGAATCAACACTTCCTCTCTGTAGCATGGTGCAGTGCAATGGTGCTGCTTTATGCAAATATTTTCCAGGGTAAAAAAGCTGCAGTGATGTTTATTATAGTTAATATATTGACTATTTTAAAATAAAGCTATAAAGCCTCGGGGTGGAAGCAGGAAGTAGATCAAATGGGTTCAGCTCTCTGATTGGTTAATCATGTGCCATTGTTTCAGTCATTATTTTACTCAACTTTTAATTTCTTCCTTCCAAGGATCATTGAGCAAGGCAATTACATGGAGCTGACCTTGTGTATTAGGACCGGGGAGGAGGACAGGAAAGATGTCCCGTCACCTCGCCTTCTTTCTTCTTTTTTAATATTTTCCACAACAATATTTTTTTAAAGTGTGGCGTTAGAGCTTCCATCACCATTCCCCTCTCCTCTGTGGCTGAAAATGAGAGTCAACGGAATATTAAGTCCCTAGTATTAGAATAAACACGTCGTGTGTTAAATCAAAATCCAATTCTGTGGTCTATTATTTTCTGGCATAGTAATGACTGCCAAGGATTAGGAATCAATATTTCACTGCAGCGGGGACATTACCGGCTTTATTCAGGCCGTAATTGAGTTTTGAGAGAGGCCCTGCCCTGGAATCTGCATTAAAGATAAGGGCTCCCTTTCATGTGGATGCACAAGTAAAGTGCGAGCGAGGCGGCGTATTACACATCAGCAATAAATTAGAGCACACGGCTGTTAACCTCGGAACGCTAATGTAACTCGCTGGTTAAAGCTAATTCTAGAACTAATAACTGACCGCTGTGACTGTGTTCCAACTATCTGTACACCTGCTACACATTTATTTCACCTGTTGGCGTACAAAGCAACGTTCAACCTAAACAATTTAGCGTCGTGAGATCCGCGAGGCGACACCGCGCGCCGTAAAGTGGGGACAGTCGGCGCGCTTCCCGCTCTGTCTCTATTTCTCCGCGTGCTCTGATAGCGAATTGGCCCGGGCCACACAGCACCACCCGCGCGCTTGCAGCCTCGAGATAATAGCCTATTAGTGCAAGTGGGATTAATTTGTAGCCAATTACAACCCGTAGAGTTGAATAAGAATGCATAAATAAGGAGGGAGATGGCGACACACAGGCCTACACACACACGGGGACAAATGTATGGTACAGGCTCCTCGAGTGGCCTGCTAAAAGCGAAAAACGGAGACGAGAACTGAGAGAGAGAGGGGGAGAGAGAGAGAGGAGAGAGAAAGGGTTCCTCACTTAACTAATAGGGGGAGAGAGAGCAAGAGAGGGGGGCGCCGGCTAGTTTTAACTATTAGAGAGATAGATCAGTCTGTCCCGCCTTCAACTCCTGTCAAGCTTCAAGAGCGCGCGAAGCTGGAGGTCGGATCGTCGCGCGCTGTTTATGTGTGCGTGCCAGTACGGGATAACGGCGGACAGAAAAAAGATCGCCGGAGACGCTGAGCTGCAGCGGCCGGTGCGGAGGATGAAGGGTCGGAAAGAAGAAGTTTAAAGTTTGACGGAAGCAAGAGTCCAGTTAAACCTCTTATTCTGTCCAGACTGCCCGGATGCCAATGGAAAACTTTACCTGGGTGAACACATCACTTGAGACAGAATGCTGACGGGACACATGAACCGGCCTGTGGCGTGAACTTGTTATTTGACATGAATATCATCCAAGCTCTTTAAAGCGACTTGGTGTTGATTTGTTTCTTTAATTTTTCAACTCAAACGGATCGTTATTTTATGGGAAAGGGAGAGTAAAGTGATGAACCGGGACAGAGCGGTACCAGGGCCCGGAGCGGATGGGGTCCAGACCGTGATAAGCCGGGAGAGAGCTGCGGCGGGGCCAGTGACGGACGCCGTGCCACCCGTCATGAGTCGGGACAGAGCGCTACCGGCGCCCAGCGGCGGGGACGGCGTCCAAACTGTGGTGTGCCCGGACAGCGGAGACTTGTTAGAAGGAGCCGCCGCAGGGGAGAAGCGTCTCTTCTCCAGCGCATCCGCCGGAGGCAGAGATGCTCAGGCCACGGAGAACCACTCAGAACCTCCGCCGACGAATCCGGTATTGGCCCCGCCACAGCAGGTAGGCTAAAACGGGCAAACTTAGTGACGCGCCACCGGAGCAGTGCATGACTGTAACGGCAGACTCTCATGTAGCCTGTATAGACCAGTGGACAGGACACAACCGGGACACTGCAGCGTAAATAAAGAAGCATCGAGGCAGACAAATATTACATTTTAGGAGCGAGGGTAGACACGAAAAGTAGCTTGGTTAGCAGAAAAGTAAGAATTCTTAGCACGGGGAGCAACAAAAGCACCGAAAACTGAAGACAATTTTTAAAATAAAATTATTTGGTTACTTTGTCCTGTTGTGTAACTGTGATGATTCTTTGTTTTTAAAATGTGTGTGTGGCCCGTGTTGTCATGTCACATTATGGACACGAGGCCTTTAATAAAATGCAGCCGGAAAATGAGACCGGGAAGAGACCAAATAAAAATTTCTAAATTAAAACCATTCGACTTTGTTTCCGTAAAGGTTCAGAAGAACACCGACTTTAATTTTGCTATTATTATTTCTCAGGATGATTAAAGCTTCCAGCCTTTTCGTTCATTTCTGAACGAAATTCGTTGGTTTCAAAATTATTTAAATGGGGGGATTTGTCTATATTTTTTCAGAGAAACGAATTTTGTTGATTCTTAAATAAAACGTCATTGTGTTTATTCGCAGCTCTAATGGTGGTATTTTTCGATTAGACTATTCTTATCACCAGTTGTTAATACGCCCCTGGGTCTCTCTCCAGAGGCTCCCTGGGATTATTTAAAGAGAGAATTACAATATTAATGTAGGATTATTCATGTCGACATGCTCAAGACTGGCCTCATTAATAAATGGATGATCCTAATCAGGATGTAATGCAGGGAGGGGTGGAAACAGAGTCAACGCGACACCTTTTATCTGTCTTATACACTTGGCTACCTTTTTGACTCCGCATAAATTATAATATAAAAAATCTGAACATTTCTACATCACACAGTTAACCTTATGCCCACATGCCGGTTCAAACAATCTGGGTAAAGCAGTATTTTATCCTAAGTGTAAACCTTCCCTTGAACTCACATATTTTCCAACCAATTACGTGTCGAAATGTAAAACTGAAGTTTTCAAAATCTATAGACTGCACTACTTAAAATGGGATTGATTCGTTTTTCTTCTCATAGCCTATTGACCGCTACACAGCCTGCGCAGGAAACGCAGCTGATCTGTGTTCATGTTTGCTTTATGAACACACTTTGCCGTCTGTTTTATTGGATGTGATGTGTGCTGCCAACACCTAACACTGGGATTTGTCTTACTTACTGCACTCTTTTACTTTAACACTGCTTACTACTAATACTAGTAATATAATAATAATAATAATAATTGAATTTTAACTTAGTGTCATTATTAATATTACAAATACATATATAGCTATTAAAATGCGTGGCAAAATGTAATTGAAGAAAACCAGCAAGTTTAAATAAATTCAACTATACTCACCAGTGTGTGAATGGGTGGATGACTGTGATGTAAAGCGCTTTGGGGTCCATAGGGACTAAGTAAAGCGCTATACAAATACAGGCCATTTACCATTTATACGAGATAAAAGGAAGACAATAATAGCTTCTTTTTTAAATTAAATAAATCATTCCTATTTGTTACTCTCCAGGGCCCCGTCGGGCACCGGACAACTTCTTTCTCTGTGCTGGACATCCTGGACCCCAACAAGTTCACGAGCAGCCGGCGACACCAGCTGCAACAACAGCACGTGAGCCACCGCGGCGAGCTCGAGCAGAGCGTGTATGGAGCGGAGAACCGGAGAGGAGGAGTCGGAGAGCGGGAACCCAGCCTCGAGGCCAGCAAGGGCTACGGTGCAGACGAATATCAGAGCAGTAAGTCTACATGGACTTCAACCTAAGCCCATTCTTATTTTTTTTTTTTTAATTTTCCTTTAATTTCCCGCTATTGCGTCTTTTCATCCTGTTCAAACGTCTTTAAAGGCAGCCGAATTCAGTCAAACTGTTTCTTTTACTTTTGAAAGTCCCCCTTCCTTAGAAACCACTCTGCTTTTAATGATTCTGTAACGTTTTCAGAAATTTTTACCTGTTTTTTATATGATTAAAATAGTACGCGCGAGCGTCTGTGCTCGCGCATTTGTAGTTTGTAATTAGGTTATTTATTTTCTGTGTCATTCAGATCATATTCTTACCCTTGAATGAACTGATTTATTTATATATAGTTAAACATGCCTACATTAGCCTGAGTGAAATCCAACCAATGTAACCATTTTACACAGACCCCAATTTCGAAAACAGCGCTTTTCCATTTCTAATTTAATATAGCCAATTTACGCTATTTATAAATAATACATATTTTCTGAACAGCATTAGGCTTTTCCGACGGAAGAAACGTAATCCGAGGGATTCTTTTCATATTTTAAGGGCACTGCATTGTTCTGTTTAGTTTATCTAACAGGGGCCTAATAATTCTGGTTTTAATTAACCAGCAGTTATCGTAGGGCTTTTGTTTCGTCTATATCATGGAAGATTTTTGAACCTTACTAAACTCTGGTGGCCACTTATTCAGTGAAATCCTGTGATGATGTAAGAGATCAGAACACTCACGAGTACGGAACTTAAAAAAAATGTAAGAATGGAGAGAAATTTAAAAAAAAAAAAAAACTAGTGTGGGTGGGTTTCTGACATAAAGGATAAATGTCTTTTAACGAGAGTTAAAAAGAGCAAAAAAATAATTAATTGGCTGCAGTTCCTGAATGTGATCGGTATTATTGGTCGGTAAATACTGGCAGGTGTGCGCTGAGTTCATGGACCCCACGTAAACGCATTAGCTTCAGTCAGCTCCGGCTCCTCGATTTCATATAATCTTACACCAGTATTGGACGAATTCCCACTTTTTTCTCTTTTGTTGTTGTTTGTTGTTTTTCCCGTCACATTTTTATTTTCCTTATTTATTACTTTTTTTAAATCTCTCATTTGTTTTCTTTACATTTCCTGTACATTTTACAGATTTCAAATCAACAAAATTATGGCAGCAAGTTTTTAATATCATTTTATTCTTCAGAAGCAGAAACATGCATATGCCCTAAATCATAAATAATCACAACTTCCTGATATAGCGGAGCTTTGCTGGTGTACCTTGTATAGTATAATTCTATATTATTATACTGACTACCAAAAAAAAGTATCCCAACACAGTGAAATCAGCGAAAATCTGTAAAACATTAAATGATGAAATAATGAAGGGTTTTTGTTCACTGAGAATAAATATCACGTACAGATTATAATAAATATAATTGTAACAACAAATAAGGCTTTATTTTAACGACTGGTAAAATCAGGCCTTTTTTTTAAAATAAAAAATTAAATTAGAATCAATTGCTGGCGTTTTTTGTTTTGTTCTTTTTAGCACTAACAAACAAAATTATTTTTTAATTCTGTTTATTGGAAAATGGATAAAACACCCAAACTCTTTAATGATCTATGTATTCTTATTAAGCATCGTGGTTCCTTAATTATTCATTATTGTTTATTAATATAATAATAACAATTATTAGTAGTAGTAGTAGTAGAAGTAGTAGTAGTAGTATTATATGAGAAAAATGAAAAAGTGGACAATTTATAAATACATTACATGTAAAACACGTAAAACATAATCTTATTAAGCTGCCTTTTCATCAACCCCTGCACACCTGTAAACCTGCTTGGTTTTTTTAATTTCT
Organism: Hemichromis elongatus; assembly: GCA_015108515.1. Lineage (NCBI taxonomy): Eukaryota > Metazoa > Chordata > Actinopteri > Cichliformes > Cichlidae > Hemichromis > Hemichromis elongatus. Next base: position 10,286 of record VUQR01011631.1, read on the forward strand.
CTCAGGTTCTTCTGTTGAGATCATCATAGTTATACGAACCCAGAAACACATTCATTAAAGGTTTTATACATATTTTCTCTCTGATTTAATCTATGCTGTTATTAAAACTACACAGCCTTACTCCAAATGATTTAACACTGTCAATTTTCAGTGGAAATCATGCAGGTGGATTTGTCACTCGTTAATAAATGTTTTTATTTTCTCACTTTGTGAGGGGGATTTTAAGGTAGGATGATATCATGTATTACATTATACTTTTTTAAAAAATAATTTAGTATTATTCGGTTGCAGTTTAGTTTTTCTTGTTATTTAAAACTGTTCATGATGATAATATTAAGGACGAAAGAAACAGCAATTGGGCCAAAAATATTCAAACCAGTAGTATGAAATAACACACACAGTATCTCTCTAACATTAGCAGCAAGAGCATTTGCAGGGCTGTAAGCACATGTGTGCTCTACACATCCAGGTGAACTGTGCTCTTGATTAAAAGTGTTATCATGACATGTACATGCACAATGCACATACTGTATAAAGCTTAGCGTGAACCTCCAGCTCATTTTTGTCCCTAGCATATTATTGCACCACTGAGTGCAGAATAACCTGGCATTTTGTATTCCACATGTAAATGCTTAATTTTTTCAGTATGACTCCAAAAACAGCCTCTAAATGTTTAGATGATACTAACTCAGAAAGAGTTACAGTTTCATTAAAGACTAAAGCACCATGTGCTCCTCTGAAGGGCTGATGTAAAAGCAGTCGATTTGCAGCTAAATGATTTAATTGGACATTTAAGAGGTAGGGATCAGTGACATTCCAACAATGCCTATTAGCTTTTTTCTGCTGATCTGTGGTACCTTAAAATCCCCCATAATCCAATGCTCCATTGCTATTTTAGCACACTCTTAGTATCCAAACACGATTTTTTTTAACTAATAATCATCTAGTTTATTTTACAGTATACACTAATGTATGGTGATCAGTTTAGGTCATTTATTATTTATTTCGTTTGGTCTGAAGATTCTGTTTTCAGAACCTTCTTAATCTAATTGCTTTCTGTTGATTTTATCATTTTATTCCTAAATATTGCCCTCACTCATTTAGCCACAAATGAAGTAAGACACCACAGACTTATGATGTGTGATGGGTAAACTCCAGAAACTGGAGCACATAGCAAAAAATGATGATGGATACCAGATGACACAGTGATTAATACTGATGGAGAGCAGAGAGTTGGCAGCTCAGTATCAGCAGCTCATTCTTGCCCTCTGGCTCTTTAGCGGTTTACTCAGGTTAGGCCCATGGTTACTCTGTCTTTGGGAAACTTGATATGTTTGTTCGTTCAAGATTTTTTTAAATTCAACTGCAAGTTTCTGAAGGAAGTGTACAGTGACCATAATTGGGACCGCAGTTCAACACTCAGCAATATGTTTTTCGTATACAGATAATTAAGCTAATTACAATCCTTAGCTACTTTTTTTTTTATTAATTGGCCTCCCGTGGCAAAGGTAATTATGAGGAGATAGGGATAAATAGATGGGCCAAAAAATATAGTACTTAGAAGACCACTGTTTGCTTTAGTGTCATCATTGTCTCTTCTAGCTGTAACCATTTCACAAATTGGTGTATGGATTATACACTTTTACAATTTATTACTGTAACAAAGAAGCTGAACCTTAGAGTATTTATTTTAAGCCAAATCTCCTTTGTAGTGAAGATGTTTAAGGGTAGCTAATTTTACACCCTTTTTTCTGATTGTAACTGATGGAATAAGACTTGAGAGTTTGATATTACCAAAAAAAGAAAGCCCTAGTCATTTTATGAAGTCTCTATACCTTGTTCATATGCATGTTGTGAATTACACAATGCACTATGCTCCCTCTTCCTTGCAGTATTTTGGTATCTTTACATAATCTAGTTTAACTAGCTTAACTTGCTAGCAGTGCAGGACCATGGGTAAACCATATGTTTTATTTAGCCTGCCTAAAAATCTTAAGGTATTGGTAGTGATCCAGGTAGTGAACCCCTTACATAAGCCTAAACACGAGCTATGTATGCCTTAATCTAAACAAACCTTTATCGAGCAAACGACTTCATTAAGCTACTGTGGGTTGTAGAGACAAACCACCTGTATAACCATATATGATGGAGGACTTGTTGGATGTTACCTGCAGCTGAACTCTTTGTTGTGTGCGTTCTTCTAGAGGAGGGCTTTATATACAGAAGTCCGGATGAGGAGGACTTCCACAGATCTGGGACCCCAGACTCAGAGGCTGCAGATGGGCCCTACAGCAGTGAGGAGAGCAGCTCAGCTCTTCCCAGTAACGGAGAGAGAGAACTAGGCCAGCACAGCCACCAGGATCCCAGCAGAGACACAAAGACCCCGAATGGAGGCCCCACAAGCCAGATCACCAGTCCCCAAACCAATGGGGGCCAAGGGGCCAAGCCCAAGAGGAAACGCTCTGGTTCAGACTCCAAGTCGGGAAAACCCCGCAGAGCCCGGACTGCCTTCACCTACGAGCAACTGGTGGCGCTGGAGAACAAGTTCAAGTCCACACGCTACCTGTCAGTGTGTGAGCGCCTCAACCTGGCCCTGTCCCTCTCCCTCACTGAGACCCAAGTTAAGATCTGGTTCCAGAACCGGCGAACCAAATGGAAGAAGCAGAACCCTGGAGCCGACACCTCTGCCCCCACCGGCACGGGAGGAGCAGGAGGCACGGGAGGCACAGGGGGAGGAGCGGGAGGAGGCTTGGGAAGCCTCAGCCCTCTGAGCCCATCCCCTCCAGTCAGTGGGCATCTGGCCATGCACACAGGCTATGCCAGCCACCATCACCCCCCTGCTGGGAGCCTTGTACAGCTGCCTTTCCTCACCGCCAGCCACGTCCTGTCTCCCTTCATGCTGGGGACACAGAGTTATGCTGCACCTGCATTCTACAGCACACACCTGTAGTCACACTCTCACACCTGTAGATACACACACAACACAAACACACACACACACACACACAGAAACCCTGACTAAAATTTCCCAGTATGAACTGCAGCACAGCATTCGGCTCCTCCCCCTTTTTTACTACCAGCGTTTAAAGGCTTTAATTTTATTTTGATAGAATGTTAATATCTTGCAGAACTGTACATAAATCTATGTTCTAGCTCTGAATGCTGTTTTAAACACTGTAATAGACAAATAGTTGATCTCATTGTTTTTTCTAAAGTCTGTAAAAATATTGAATGTTTATTTAAGATTTGAGAATGGCTTGATCTATTGTCAGTACCATGTAACTTCAGCTGTGATCGTTTTCATTTCTTTAATTTATTGAGGTGGTTAACAGTTTCCATAAAATCCTTGGATGTACTGAGTCAGTCCTCAGCTCAACATGGTATTGTCCTTTGATATTAAAATGATGATAATTAAACAGAAAAGTATCTTAGTGATTGTTTTTTAATAACACTGAGCTGAAGTGTTGAGTGCTGCAGTGCCTCAGAGGTAAGTGACTTTCATGCAGCTTTGGGTGTGAAGCTACTGTTGGTTGGTTTTGGATATCTGTGAGATGTCATGTTTGTCAAAAACAAAACAAAAAAATACCCAAATGGCACCTGGAAAGTATTTATGCGAGGAAGGGGTTTGCGACAAAACAATAAAAATCTCTAAAACAATAAAGCTATTTACAATGAATTGACTTTTCCTTCATAGAAATATGACACGTGATGAATATAACGTCGATAAAATCTTTCGTCCATGTTTTGACAGACAGCACGATAGGCCAATAACAATACGAATAGCACTGAGCCGAACCAATCATGTGCCTGACAAACAGAGCCGAGTGATATGAAGCTGAAGTAGTCAGCAGGATCAGCCGAACAGCACACGGATCACACAAGTCCGCAAAGAGTGGACAGTGTTACCGAGCTGTCATTAAATGTTCTTGTTTCAAACGACAAGAGAAAACTGTTGAAAAGAAGTGAGAGAGTGCGGTGAGAGTTTGCAGTTTACGCTGTGCTTGAAGCATGTTTTCACTGAGCGTTTGAAGCAGTTCGACGCTTCCATAGCGCACAGCTGACCGTGTGGACGTGGACGTCCCTCAGACTGCACTTCCCCTGCAGAACAGAGTGTAGAGCGGCCTTTCTTTGAACATTTCATTATGTCAAATGATTTTGTTTCAGTTCGGTTCCTTCAGCTGAGTGAATGCCAGTTTGTTTGTGTTCTCCTTTATTTAAATTTGAGCATCTTTAATTTTAACACAACATGTTTTTGAGATTCTATCTTGTAATGATGTCTACAATATTTATCAGGAAGTGACCAAAAATTTAGTTTTCTGTTTTATTTGTCTGTTTTTGTAATACTTAAAGCTTTTGATTGGTCAGGCTGTATGATGTTCTACAGGACATGTATGGTCTGACACAAAATGAATAACATTTAATCAAAATTAATCTTTTATCTTCATTTAAAAAATAAAATTAAAAAATAAATTCAACTCTCCAACAAGTTTTCACGGGACTCTGCAATGCAACAATGCAACATCGAATCTGTTTGATTAATCAGTCATCAGTAAGTGTAACCATCTCTATGAAGGCAGAATAGTGGGATTATTTTATTTTATGTCAATATCAGAGTAAAGCACCAGTGTTAATCCCTGTTGCTTAAAAGGAGAAAGTGCTGTGCACGGCATATAAAACATGAATCTAGCCACCCTTACTGTAAGCATGTTGACATTTATTCAAACATTTCCTCAAATGGCCATTAGCAAAATTAGTTTTAGGCATTTCTGCATTGGATGCATTTTTTTAGCCCTCAGCCCAAAATAGGAACATCAAATGAAGTAGAGTTTGTAGCATGATGTCTGGACTTCACTGACATCAACAGAACACTTTAATGACAGTCAACAATGAAGGAGGTCAGATACACTCCATAAAGACATCTCCTGTATGTCAATGATAGAAAGCCTCTTAAAACGTGATATAGTATTTTGTACTTTCACATGAACTTTGCATATTTCTGCAGAGCCTGCTGTCCGATAGCATGCCTCCATCACTTTGTGCAGTTATTCCACTGCAGGACACCACAAGTGATTCAAAGGTGCGTTGATATATCCCAGAATAATGTGTGCAGTGTGCCTAGGTAGCCTGCATCATTGTTTAAGCATGCAGTGCATATCACTTTGACTCCCATGCTGAGACCCACGGTTTCTTGGTACAACATTAGAGCACATCTTGAACTTAGTGTTAAAATTGAATTTGCATCATATATAATACCAAGTTGGAAGACGTGCACTCTGTGCACTCATATCCAGTAGCTTAAGCTGTGCTGAAATCTAAATCCCAAGCTAAATGGGTTCAGACCTCAGCACAGCTTAAACAAAAGAGTGTTGATACACATTTGGTAGGATAATTAATGCTTGAAGTTATATTATCACTTTTTTATTAGGTTTTTATTTTGTTTCAAAACTTGTATAAATGAAATAAGCCCAAAATAATCCTAAAACAGTTTTCGATTTTGTTTGTGTGGGAGTCTTTGGGAGTGACTGACTTTTAGAGCTACAGCTCCCTGTTCCAGCACACCTGTCAATCATAGCAGCCCAACCCCTGACTTTAAGCCTTACAGCTATTATGAAGGAGGAAACCACTTTGTTATGTAGCAGGCTGTAAACATGTTTGGTAATTTTTGACGTAAAGCTGGACATTTTAACATGACGGTCATTGGGGACCCACTAACTTTTTCCACCAGGATCAAGTGACCATTAGAGGTGCTTTAGGTTTTCAGATGATAGCTGATGTTTGTTCAGGTGTGGAGGGAATAGTTCTGTTGACACAAGCCACTGTTCTAAGATTGCTCAGAATACTCCCATTAGATTTGTTATGAAGTTATCATTGCAAGAGTACAGACTGAATAACATGTTCAATGTGCCTGTCAGACAGTACAAAGGGAATACCATTCGCTGGGAAAATTGCAGCCTTGATGGATAATATAGAAATCCAAGGGATTTAATGACAGTGAAACAGTCTGGAGTGAGGTGGCAGGACAGGCTAAGAAAGTCTGTGTGAGTGTGTTTCAGGAATGCCATGTCTGCTGGGGGGAGAGTGATGGTGGATGCACAAGGCATCAGATCATGGCAGCAGCAAGCAGTGAAGCAAACCATGGATGCACTGAGGCTTTAAGGTGTCCCCTGGGAGGCCGGGACCAACCCTACAAAATCCACAAACAGAAGTTAGTGGAGTAGAAGTTCCATCCATTCATCCATCCTCTTCTGCTTATCTCACACAGGGTTTAATGGGGGCTCCAGCCTATCCCAGCTGTCATGGGGCCAGAGGATAACACAGAACACTCATATCACACTTACAGCCAACTAAGCTGACCCCATGTATGTCTTTGGACTGTGGGAGGATGGAGGAAGCCAGAGAGAAGCCACGCAGACATGGGGTTCTTCACACAGAGACACTGACTGGATGTGAACCCAGGACCTTCTTCTTACTGTGACACAACACTGCCAACAACACCATGAAGCCCCTAGTAGCTATCATTAGCTGTGTTATAAGAAACGTAGGATGTTGTGTTACTGAAGCTAGATGGCATTCTCTGTAAAACATATAATTTGATAGAAACGTATTACTAAACTGTGAGTTCCTCATTAAGTGTAGAGAATCGTAGATCATAGAGAAAAGATGCAAATCCTTTTTCTTAAACTGCCAGATGTCTGCAACCAAATATAGTGTTGCACATATATATTAATATACTCCCATTAGTTGCCACTTATTCCTGAAACAGCTTCACATCACAACTTTCCCATAGTCAGTGTTGTTGTGATAAATGGATGTCTTTTAAAAGAAGGACAGCAAAAAGGCAAAATTGTAACAAGAAGCAGGTTTACAATTTTATTGTCATTAAAAAAACATTTGAAACCTGTCAATCACACAAAACACAAATGTAATAAGAATATAAAATGTGTAAAAATCAGTTGAAGACAGCCATCAAAGACAAAGTTGTTGTATGGAACAAGTTTCATGTCCTGTACCTTGCAGTGCATCAGATTTGAGGTAGAACACACAGAATCCTTTATCATCATATGTATTTCTTAGCAATAATTGAAACATTTCTTCTTTCATTACAAAGAAACAACCACTCTGGATTCTAAACATTATACCTATATTGTACACAACAGTGGATCAGTTTTGACGATTCAGTCTTCCCGCTTTCGCCTCCTCCTTCATTTCATTAACCTCCTCGTCTGCGGGCTCACAAAACTCCACATGGTTACCCAGCACTGTGTCTGTTCCAACAAAGTCAGCCTCACATAAGCTCAAGTAAAAATACAAAAAGTTCCAATGTGAAATGTAAGAATGCATTCCTTCGCTCCTTGTTTCCCTGAATCTCTACAGGAGATGGAGAATAAAAGAGACACAGGCATATAAATAACAAATAATAAACACAGGAGCAGTCCTTTCACAGGTGCTGAAAGGTTACTAAGAGCACCACTCCATCCATCTGACTTCAGTTAAAGGCACTTGAGCTTAGTTGAGTGCATAGTTGAACTGGTTGGAGAACTTGTCGTGTTTTCGCTTGTCAGCCTTATTCATCACCTGAGCCACTCTTCTCAGGGAACTCCTGAAGGGAGGGAGCACAGAGAAGGACAATGAGACGGATTGATGGGAAAAAATCGAAAGCATGCTGCATTGTAAAACAACAAATTTAATCCCAGGAGCTAAAACCTATTCTGCTCATTTCTAGCTCCATATTCTATTAGACTGTGATACTTGCCTCTACTGTTCAAACTAATGGATCATTATTTATTTTATACTGGGACTTGGTCCAGGCCCTTCATTTGGTCTGCCAGCTTTTCCCCTGATAGCACTTTGAGAATCACCTTGATGGTGCAAAAATACAACTTCACGTCTGTCAAAGTGTCATTTCTGGATTTTTTTTATGTAGATTTGGTGAAAGAAAAGAGAACAAATGATGTGTTTTCTTGTGACATGATGCTAGTACGTAAAGTGCCTAAAAATACACTGAATAATTGGGTGTTTGCTATACTGTCATTCATGGGTAGGCTGGCTGAGTTAGGTTCCCCTTTTTAATGCTGAAATGATTCACAGGCCTGTCTTCAGTGGCTTAACTTCATTTAACCCGATGTATGCCACACAGTTTTGTCTTTGACTTAGTTTCCGGTCATTTCCAGTTTCACCAAGGACGTGTTCTTACTTCCTACTCTCAGATAATCATCTAGAAACTGAAGTTAGCATTCGTACTTGTTAAAGACTTTTTTCTCTAGTCTGCAGCGGGATGTGTTGGTGCTCTGCTTCAGGTCGCTGAGGTGGGGGTATTTCTTCTTCTTCCCTTTCCTTTTTTTACCACCCAGCCGGTCAGAACCCAGGTCCTCTCCTGTTGCTGCCTCAATGTCTCGCATCAGTTCTGCATCTCGCCAATCTGCAACAGAAAGATAAATGTTACTCTGCTCCTGGGGGATGTTTAGGTTTGTCACTGCTGTTACCCACGGAAAACACCCGAATTCAGAATGATGAAGAGGCGTTGCCCGGTACTTTTGTCTATATAACGCAGCAGTGCAGTGCAAAGATCTGCCAGGTGGAACAGAAAGAGATGCTGCAACAGTGGGAAAAGATCAGAGGTCCTTGAGAAAACTATGAAAACTTTTCATTTTGGTTGCTTTTTTCATTTGAGCAGAGATTTGTTGTGTCAGCAACACCTGTGGCTTTAAAGACAGCAGTGAGCATCGTTGTGGCATCCACAGCCACGGGATTAAAAGAAATACCCGACTGATAACTGCCCCAGGATCCCTGCCAGTGTTCACAAACAGAACATTATGTTGTCTTCAATGAGACTTTGAACCAATGTTACAAAAATGTTCCCTGCATAGACCAAGGCAGCTGAGGGGACTGTTCTCAGAGAACCGTCTAGGTTTGAGACACTTCTGGTTTCACCTTGTTCCCTTCTCTATACAGCCAATGGACTAAGGTTAAGACTAAGACAAAAAAAATCAAATAAACAGCCATTTCAAAGTGTGGATGTTAAACTTCACTTGCTTTGTGTTTTTCAGCCACAAAGGTTACATCATTTGTGTGTAATTAAACACTCCCTGTATGAGCTGCTATGATAGCCTAAAACTACCCTGAGAAGTGTAATGAAGTAATTAGAAGTGATAATGTAAATGAGCTCACAGTGGCCAGCCTTACAGAGCATGGGTTGTAAACAGCGTGTCCTATGGGCTTATTTGGATGCAATTTCAGTGTTAATGAAAACTGTAACGTCATAATTCTGGCTGATAAAGTAAAAGCAGCTGTAATGCAGAGTAATGACGGTCTAAACGAAGAGACATTTCTAGTTAATGATGTACTGCGAAGGAATTCTAGATAAACCTGCGGTAATGCAAAGTAATTACACTGTGATTGTGATGGGACTGAAGCCACACTCAGTGCTCTGTCAAAACACTGACCCCAGCTCAGAGTGAGCGTGTATGCAGGGTTATTAATCAGCTGCTATGACCCCGGGTCTGACTGGACCTTCAACTATCCCTCATCACACACACACACACACACGAGCAGTAATTGAAAAGCAGCCGGTGTATTTAGTGGAATCATTACTGCTATAAGAGGAGCAGCTGCATTTCCATTCATGTGTGTTCAAAGTGTGTGTCCTTTGTTACTTTGTTGTTGAAAGTTTCAGAGAAAATAAAGAAGAGAAGAGATGAAAGAACAATCAAAAGACAGGCAAGTGAGAATAACAGTGGGAATTTAATCAGGATTGCAGCAGGGCTCTTTTCTCCGTCAACACCTCTTAGTCCATCCAGCTGGGGTCTGTGTGTGTGTGTGAGAGAGAGAGAGAGCAGGGGGCAGAGGTGTGTGTGCATCTGGGGTCTTTGGTTGGCTCAAATGTAGCTCAGCTACGCATCACTTAACACAAAGAGCCTGCATATGTGTGACAGAGTAGCATAGCATCCATTTCCCTCCTCCCTGTCAATCACCTGAATGGACTTTTTGGTAAGTGTGTGTATGTGTGTGTGTAGGTCTGAGTCAGATGCATAACACGACATAGGCTTCTTAATATAAGACAAGAGCAGAGCTCAGAAACAAGAGTAAAACTATCATGAGAAATAGAAGATTTTCACAGGCCTCTGTGTATTCAAGTAAAAATCAAAGTATATCCCATTGGTCAAAAAATTGTAGAACTGCCTTTAGCAGCATTACCTCGAAATAACTGTCTTCTGTGTTACGAGCCTCTGTTCTGACCATTGTACCAACAGAACTTGTGCAATATCCATACAGACTGCCCCGCCCCAATTTTTCTATATTATCCAGGTGAAGCAGCAATGCAATGATGTTGTAAGAGAGACGCGTGCAGCTCGAATGTGAACAACTAAATCACATCTGAGGTCAAAGAAGGTAGCCAGGAGAGGTGCAGCTTTCCACACCGTTTTCATGGAAATGATGACTGTTTAAAAAAAAAAAAAAAATCAATAATAAGCAACACTCAAATCTTTCAATTGCCTACGTTGTTTTCTATAAATGCATTTTTATTGTCCTTCTGAACATTTTTGAGGTTATAGTTTTCATAAAAATTATAACAATTATTAGTGTGATTATTAGTAGCTAACCTACCATTTAGCTCAGGATGTAGAACAGGTCATCTACTGATCGGAAGGTTAGTGGTTCGACCCCTGGATCCTCCAGTTTGCCAAGTATCATTGGGCAAGTTACTAACCCCAAGTTGTTCTCTGAGGGATGAATGTTCATTAGGAAGCACTAAAAGCTTATGAAAAAAAGTGCTTGTGTGTATGTGTCTTGCATAGAGCGCTTTGAGTACTCTGGGAGAGTAGAAAAGTGCTATATAGGAATCATCTCATTATTCCTTGACTAGAGGTGCAGGCTCCTCTAAAACCACATCATCACCGCTGCATCACCTGGAGAGAAACGTCTTTTCTCACATTGAAAAATGGGGGTGGGGCAGCATGCAGATAGTAAAGATCCTACAGGGCTGTTGTTTCCGAACGAGTCCAACTTGCTAACATAAAATGGTAATAAGAACAAAATAGGTCAGAATGCACTTTTCATCAATTTTGTGTGGAACCAAGTTTTTGCTCAGGATAGGAATAATTCTATACAAATATTAGTAAATGAAGCTCATAGTTCCAGAGGTCTTGTGCTTTTTTAACAAATGCAACCTTTTACAGAAAAAAGGCAAAGCTTTCTTCTGGCGACCCTTCTAAACCCCAGCTCTTAGTTATTCTAGTTGTACTGTCATAAACTCTAACATTTGACATTCTGAGTCCTGCAGGCACTATGATGTATCCGGGATTTTTTTTTTGTTTCTCTAAGCATGGCAGTCTGCCTTAAGGGTGAATATGCTAGGATGTGTACTCCTGGAAAGATTGGCGACTGTCTTGATTGCACTTGTGAATAATCTTAATAAACTTCAGATCGTCCGGTAATGACCACGTAACCTTTCTAATACTGATGGGCAGCAACAGTTGTCTTGCCTGAATGCTCCTCTAGTTCTACTTTTTTACACATCCTGATGAACAGTTAATCAAGTGCACTTGATTAGGAGCATCGGGTTGCTACTAAACTCCTAAGGAAGCAGTAAAGTATTACTTAGTTCAAAGGACTGAACACAGTCCTATGAAAACTTTTTTCATGTGGATACATACTAGCTTTCAGATTCACATTTCACTAAACAAAACTGAGTGACCATAGCAACAGATGCCTCTGCAGTATTTTATTGGAATCTGTATTCAATTTAGCTTTTAATCTGGAAACTTGACAGCAAATGGATTCAATTAAAAACACGAATATTTATAATCTCCATTCCCTAATTGCATTTTGTGTTGTGGGTGTGTCCGTCTATAGTTTTCAATTTCTACTTAGTTTTTTTTTTATTTCACATCCTAGATAATAATATGGATAATAAATTATTTCTAATTTGTAATAGTTAGACGTAGTTTCTTTAGGCCGGCTGTGTGCTTCCTCACAAGGATATCACCACCTGCTACTTCTCATCTGTCAGTAACTGGCTTCATCAAACTCCATTAAGAAATCCTTCACTGCACTACTGACTGACTGGCCAGGAAGAGTGACATTAATCTTGACCGGCTTCACATCAAGCAGCTCACCCTATTGTACTTTGTTGACTTGTGGTCATCTGGAAGCAATTAAGCAGGGAGGTTCAGCTATTCCTTTGTGGACAGTGCAGGATTAATTAATATAGCTGTAAAACTTAAAGGCATACTGTGACAGACAGATTCACAACAAGGCGACAACAAATAACGAATCGATCGACAGAAAAGTAATCGGCAATAACAGAAAACAAGTTCTATTAAAGTCCAACGTAGGAATCGACGTGTGAGACACACAAAGAGAGAAAACTGTCTTTAAATAGGGAGCCTGCATCTGTGACAAACGCCCGCTACATGATTGACAGTAACTGAAAAAAAGACTTCCATGATGACAGAGCTCTTGTATGGCAAATGTCACTAACAGCTAAAGTACTTCTTATCCTCTAAAAGCCTTTTTCTCAGTTCATTCAGAGAGGACTCAGACTGCTGACAGACTGTGCTGATGAAATTGTATGGTAAGGTTACATAAGGTGAGGCCTTTGATTTTTATTCTCTGGCTGACAGAACTTTTTGGTAACACCTTTGTGCAGATGAACTGTTACAAATACACTTACAGTCACAGTCTTATATTAGCTTCCTTGGAGCGGTCTACAGTGGTGGTTACTATGGGCAACCCTCGGCATTACGTTTGACCACAGCTGCTACTATAGGAAGTGGTCCGAGCAGAGCCTCAGTGTGTGTGTTACTGGCCGTTTAGGCTCACTGTATGTGCCTGTGGATGTTTGAAGAGGTAAAAGCAGCTGAGGCCAACAGTTCATCAAGTTATTCAGGCCAGTGCCTCCCTACTGTGAAGCTGATGTGTGTGTATGTGCGTCTAAGACTCTTGGATCGATATTTTAGTTGGTAACAAAAGATGCTATTTCACAACTCACTGGACTGCAAGCCACAGCTACAGACACTCTCTCTCTCACACACACACACACACACACCCACACACACACACACACACACACACTCTCTCTCACACACACACACACACACACACACACACACACACACACACACACACACACACACACACACACACACACACACACACACACACACACACACACACACACACACACACACAGACTCACACACACACACACACACACACACACACAGACACACACACAG
>VUQR01011633.1:7506-23408 GCA_015108515.1 Hemichromis elongatus
GTCGTCTTCCAGCTTTTGTTGTGCTTTTGTTGTTGAGCTGAAGGCCTGTGAAAATCTCAGCGGGGTGCTAGGAGGTGTTAGATTCAGGGGAATTTACCGAATTTGCGCAAGGCTAGTAAATCTAGTAGTAGGGACTTGCACCAGGAAAAAAAAAGGCTCAGTAATTCTAGTGTTAAGCTAGCTTGTGGAGCCATGCAATGCAAGCGTTACACAAACCTTTAAAACTAACTACCATACTGGACTCATATGTTTGACTGCCTACCTGGTCCTTCTGGTAGATGATGTCCACCAGCAGTCCATGGAGCACAGCCAAACGCAGAGGCAAATCCACATAGCCATCGAAGGAAGTCATTGCAATCTCGGTGTCTCCACTCGACACTGTTTGTAGGAAGCCTCTCATTCCATCCCAGTGCTGCTCCAGGAATTCATTCATGAAGAGCATGTACTCCTCCTTTTCGCCGAACCTAAGTAAGAACAACAAATTTAATTTTAGGCATTTATTTTAGGCCCTTTATTGTTATTGTACATGTGCAACAAAAAATTGTTTGTTATACATATATCTTCATTCATATTCCCAGATTATGTCTTTCAGCATGCCAAAACGAACAAACAAAAGCAAACTATCTGCCCAGGAACAAATGCACAAATGTGACATAAGCCACTCACAAGGTGAAGTTGGCCAGATTCTGGATGACTTTGGCTGTCAACGTAAGGGTACGCAGGGTGTTTGGCTCTGGGTACGGTTGTGTCAGACCAAAAAGGGAAGGACTCAGGATAGCAGGACACAAGAAACGAAGGAAGAGGGAAGCAGAGATGAGCCGATGGCCAATCTCCGGTTTGCCCTGGTCTTCACACACCTCCACCCAGCTGGAGAAGATCCTGTTTAACTCTTCAGGAAAAGGCCTAGAGGAAAGAAGCATGTCAAATATAAGATGTCTGAATGTAAGAGATGCCCAAATCATTTATTGTATGTTAAGCTGATTTCTCTCACCCATGGAGCTCAACGATCTTCTGCACCACCTCCTCACAGGTTTCCCTCAAGTGCTTCTGGTTGCTTGACAGTTCAGCCGCAGGACATTTACGAGGGTCAACTTCACAGTTCTCAGTCGATGCATATAGACGGTTGATAAATTCCCCTGCATTAAAAGGAAAGCATAGAGTTCAGGAAAACCCAATACAACCGAAAGAAGCAGCCACCTTTACCACTGAACTGCCCTACCTAGTGTGTCGATTAGGTACTTCTGACCAACTAGCTTCATATATTCATCTATAGCTTTCGTGGCCAGTGTGTTCTCTCTGAAGATCATTGCTTCTTTTTCTCCAAGACGCTCCACCTCATCATTGCCCAAATCAATGAGGAATTCCTAAGAAATGAAAACATACTTCTGATTATGCTTTTTGTTTTATTTTTGATAAATATCGTGAAAAAATAAAGTTTGATTTGTATTATGCATTTAAATTTTTAAAAAATGTATGCTCATTCTCCACCTTGGCTTTGCCGATGCTCTGGAGTACGTGGACCAGAGCTCCTGCCAGCTCTTCCTTCTCCTTCACATTCAGAAGTGGCTCCAAGTTTCTGCACATTTCTACATAATCCACAGTCACATACTCGGCAAACTCTTTGTATTTCTCCATTGGCAGAACTTGCAAGTTCTGGAAACGGGCCTTGATGCGGAGTGAAGCCTGCGGCCCCAGCGGTTCTTTGTTCCCTGCTGAGCCTGACGCCTTGTATGGAGTGATGGGGTACCACTTCTCCTGATAGGTCCTCCCTCGAATGTCAGCTAGAGGTATGGTCACGCTTCCCAGAGGGTGTAGGCTGGAGTCATCTCTGGAATGCCGCTTTTTCTTGGGGTCTTCTTCCCGGAAGAGGTGCAGGCTGATTTGGGAGATACAAGGCAAGTTGTCGAGCTCAAAGAATTCACCCCAGAAGAGTTGGCACCCTCCAGTTGCACCTCCACTGGCCCCCAGGCCTCCCGAAGACCCAGCGGAGCAATCTCCTGCCAGGCTGGAACGGTTCGGCAGCTTGCCGACAGCTCTGCTGGTGGTGCGGGCGAACAAGGTTCCATCCAGGTGTACTTCACAGTAATAACGCTTTTTGGGTGGCAGATCCTTAGCTTCATTAACCCACAGACTCAGAGAATTTTCCGTGCGCTCGATGTTGTCCTGTGAAAACAATTAATGTTTGTAATAGCACAACAGAATTTGAATATTGCATGACAGGTGGGACCGTTATCGGAAAGCTCACCTTGTTGGGCTGGGCAGCTCGTCTCAGATCTTCAATCCAACGGTCACGTTCAGCAGCCGAGGAGCAGCCGAAGCAGTGGGTGTTCTCAGAGTTTATCACCTGTAGCACATTGAAACTAACAGTTAGTGGTACTGGACTACTTTGTGGTGCTCCTTTATGAATCTATAGGAGTGCCCTTTAAGGCAAAGTCTACCTCAAAGCAGTACTTCTCCCCCAGAATGGAGCTGTGGACCGGTCTGATGACGGTGCTGGTGTCTGCACTCAGATCTAGCGTCCCCACCGGACTGACTGGAATTGACACAGACTCTCGGGATTCATAGAGCCTTAAAATTAAACACAGTGGAAGAATTCAGTCAAAAAAAGGAGATTGAGTCACTACTTTAAGTGTTTTCCTTTTTTTTTTAATATCAAGACATAACATTAACACTGTGGTTGTTTTGGAAACATCTTGCAAAGTCTTATTTTCCCAAAATTCCTAGCCCACGGGTTTTAATTAGTCTTTGGTGAAAATTTAGTGCACTTTACCTGCGTCCTTTGTTAAGTCCATGTTGGTTTAGCTGGGTGTTGCTGTTCCTTTTGGCTTTGTTCTCAAGACGTCGCTTGATCAGTCCCTATGGGTGAAGAATTATGGGCAATTATGTTTTGTATCAACGGAAAAAGGAAAACTAGTGCAAAGGTTGTCTCTGGCGCATACTGCACTCACCCTCACACCGCCATCTTGAGCCTTTGGTCGAGGACCAAGCTGGCCTCCGTGGTCTGGGCTACATTCTAGGCATCGAAGGAAAATGAAATTCTCTATCAGTGTTTTTCATTAGCGTTGGCAGGAAAAGTTAGCTTAACTAAATGAACTAAATGAAATTATAGGCAGTGCTCATTCTTTCCATTTAGAGTTTCTGGTCAGTACTTCTACATATTTCTTCTTTTTATGAGTCAGTTGTTTCCAGGCATCAAATCAAATTGTTGACAGGCTGACCTTAGATCAGATATTGTGTGCTGGTGAAGTAGGAATAGCACGGGCATAATAAATTAAAGTTTAATTGGCTAAAATCTATTATTAAAGCATTAAAATCAGTTGTTATGCATACCTTTTTTTAAAAAAAAAAGTTCAAGACAAACAACACAAACTACAACACTCTTTTCTCATCTCTTACTGAAGAAAAACTCTCAAAAACATTAAGCAAAATGCTTTAACATTTCCCGATGGGTTCAGATGAGGCAGTTCAGGATGTGGTTTATAGCTGTAATCTGATTGCTAGACCTATCTGAGTAAAGTTGACTAATTGCGCATATATCACTAAAAAAACAAGTAGTTTGCTGTAGCTTTACGGAGAACAAACTTAAAAGTTCCCGTTCTAGTTTCTCCTGATTTTTGTGAATTTTTAAACTCTTTAGTCAGAAGATTGATATCTCTAACTAGATATTATGATATCCTCTATTGCTTATCTATAGTCAGCGATATCAATGTGTTTCATTACAAGATTACTCATGTGTCCGGTTTTCTTTTCTCTGCTTACCCAAATTCCCTCCACAAACAATCCAGCGTCTGAATCCTATCATTTAGTCCAGAGGTGTGTGCAAAAGTCCTGTTACTTCAGTCTCCGTGCCTTTATCATTTCCTTTCTGTTGTCCTCACAAGAGCCGATTGAGTCACCCAGCCAGTCGGTGCAGGATCGAACACTTCCACAGTGCAGTCTCTGAACCTCTTCTAAGCAAACTATCTAAACTGAATGGATGGAAGATACTGACTATATCATCTCGCTCTGTCTTTCTGCAAGTTTTCATTGGACTGCTAAAACGCTGTCTTGATGCTATCTTCCCCAGAGGAAAAAAAAAGCAAAGAGGAAGCAGAGGAAGCTATCTTACAGACATTGCCACGAATAAACATTTAGCTATTTCCTCTGTGTCTTCTGCGGAAATAGTGCAATTGTCATTGCTGATGTCAGTAACAGTTAAGCTGGGAGGGTTTGTCTAATTTTCTTCACTGCATTTTAATCTGCGCCACATTTTGTTTGCTTCATGTGTGTATACGGACCTGTGTCAATGTCGACGAGGTTCTGCATGCTGAGGTTGGACAAGCAGCTGCTGACACGGTTCCGAGTCCACATTGTTGGCTAAGACGGACACACAAAAATGGGCATTTTCACTCTCTGGGGTTATGACAACAAGATTTGAAATTCTATTCAGTGTAAATAGCATGCTGTTATCTGTGGGTACCTCTTCCTCAGGAGAAATGAGAATCTGCCCATCTTCCAGGCAACAGTTGCTAATGTCCCATAAGGGGACCTCCTGAGGCGGGACCCATTGCAGTCTTGAGAGTTCGCAGGCTCCGGCTGGTGTTGGCACAACCTCATTCAAACCTGCCATTCAAGTAAACGTTGCACAGACAAACACATTTTACTACTGATCACTGATGTAAGTCATGTAATCACATGCTAAATATGATTGTGCTGATTTCTCTCACTTTGAAGAACTGACACTACATTGTTTATGATGCACAGATACTGCTCAACTGGAGGCGTATGCTGCCGGCCTGGTTTGTATTTGGTTTTTGTAATCACACTTATCTCACACAGCGTTTGGCCACTCCCATTTGAGGTGTTGCCTTGGCTACTGACGCTATCGCTCTCTCTTTTTTATCACACGCCACGTAGGCTTGCGCACATCCTGTGGGTTGTCGTTATTCTTTTTAAAATTTTTTTACTCGATGTCAACATCCATTGTGTTTTTGTGTGGTCTTAATGTTTACATTATCTCAATATCAAGGGGTCTTGAAACACCATCAGAAGATAAAGATAATATTGCATCACTAAAACATGCACAAAAGTCCAGGAGAGTAGAAGATGGCAGGAAAGTAATGTCTTTTTTATATTATATTATATTTTATATTATATTTTCTTCTGATTCTTTTTAATAATAAAATATGGTATCTTCTCCGTGCAGCCATGCCTCGTTTGGCTCACACCTGCATGATCTGTCTGTGTGTGCTGCAGATGTTTCTCTCACTTCCTGTCAGCTGAGATGAAGGATGTCTAGAAAACTTTGGCATATGTATAACTATTTGATTATGTCCTGAGGTGGATTGAGGTTAGGGTGTCATTACACAAACCTTCATTTGAATTAGCTGTCTGACTGGACTCCTTTTTTACATGTAGCTTCTGCACAAGTAGGGGAATGTGTGCAAATCTGAAAAGATTTCTTATTTTGTATCTTAACAGCAGGTAGGCTTCTGGTTGGATTTGCATACTATTTTCATTATAGTATGCAAATCCTTATTATGTTGCACATTATGTTGCTGTACATTTTTCAGCCTGTATCTCCAGGTATGCATTTGTTTCTCAGCGCTGGGGAAGTTGGTTAGTGAATCTAGTTAAGTGTGGGTGCTGGTTTGCAGCTCTTCTGTTACTTTGAATTTCTGGGTCATTTCTCTGCTGTTTTGGCGGTTTTGGTCTCGCAATGATTCATGTCAGAAAGAGATAATGACGATGGTCTGACGAGGGTTCTGCTTTTAGAAGGAGAGAGAAATCTGTTATCTACAAAGACAGAGCCCTTAAATATAGACTTGAAGGGCACGGGGCTGATTTTAAGCTTGTCCAATGACCTCACAGATTAACTACTACTTCCACTACTACTACTACTAATATTTTTAATCTCTTCCTCTAATACTCACTGTTTGTTTAGAATATATTACAAGTATTTCAGACCTTCCTTTTGTCTTTGTACTAATATTTTTTTACTAGTTATTTTAGGATGTAAATGTGGCATCTACAAATCTTCTACAAGACATTTCTTGAGTTAGGGGGCTAAATAGTCATCAACAGACATCACATTTGTTACAAAATGCGAGATCACACTATCTTTTAGCTTACTGGGTAATGGCCCAGGAACAACTCAAATATCTTTACAATATTTTATTCAAATTGTTTGCTGATGTTTAAGATATTGTTGGAAGTGTTGGGGTTATTCAGTCGTGTTTGGTTGTGTTTAACTCTTTCATCACTTTCATCTAACTCTTCTGAGAGCCACTTTTTTTACTTGTGATTCATAAATGATTTATTTTTATACATTATTTTAACATAATGTGAGCTTATTTAAATGATCAGTTTCTTTCTTTAATTATTTCTACATTTGTTTAATACTGAGCCAGATGTTAAATACTCCAGATTTCCAGATGCACTTATGACAAAGGTCACATTTACCCCTACCGCTGCTGAGTGTCATCCTACCTACTTAACAGGAAATCACAAATTGTTTGATTGCAAATAGTAAATGTTATAGAAATGTACATTTTATGATATTTCACACAATAATTGAATTGAGTAATGAACTTAATGCACAGGGCTTTGTGTGTATGCTGTAATTTTATTGTAGTGGTATTACCTGCCAGGGATGGCGTGCTGTTGCGGGTCTGTAGCTTTGGCTTCTTGAGCTTCTGGGACACAGTCCGAAGATATTTTTTAAAAAGTGCCCCTCCGCCCCCTTTCTGCGAGGGGTCACTGGAGGCAGCCCCCGAGGCTTCTGTGCCAGCAGAAGAGGCTGCAGCAGAGGATGAAGCTGCGTGAGCCGAGTTGGCAGGTGAGAGGGCTGAAAACAAAGACCCAGGAGGTTCGGACAGGGCCCTCCTGAAGGGGTTCTTTCTTGTTCCTCCGGAGGCTTTTTCAGGCTTGGCTGCATCACTGCTTTTCCCACTGGATGAATTCTTTTCTCCGGGGTCCTCGCTCAAGGCCTTGCGCCAGTTTTGCATCTTACTCCACTTGTTGCTAGAGGCCTTCTGAATTTTTTCCATTGTGGATGTGGAGGACGCTGGTGTTCCTTCTCCTTCTTCTTTCTGCTCATTGAGGGTTCCCTTGGAGCCAGTATGCCACTTGTATGTGTTGAGAGGGTCACTGGTCTCAGATGTTTGTGGAGGCTCATTTTCCTTCTCAGGTGATCCCTGCTCCTTTGATGCTGGCTGAGCTGCAGGCTCTGGATCTTTCTCCTCGGTTCCCATTTCACACTTTTAGGCCGTAACTAAAGTTCTCTCTGTTTTCAAGGTTGCATCAAAAACCTTCACAGGAGAATTCACCTGTTTCCCTCACGATTTACCGCCTTGGAGATTGTTGCGTGTGCGAAAGGAAGACAGCGTAGTCTGTATCTCCTCTAACTGTCTGTTTCTCATTTCCTGTCTTGCAAAAACGTTGATCAACAACACGCGACTTAGCTGCTCTGTCTGTGGTTGCTGTGCTGCAGCACTACTCCCATCTCTCTGGGCCGTTTGCTTCCTCATGAAATGACACAGAGAAGTTCAGTGTTTTCATTTAATACTTCCCGTCATCTGTTCTTCCTGTTCTGTCTAAAAAATTAAAAAAAAATCTGCATTAGATTTGTACGAAACTCAAATAAATGTTCACAGATGTTGTAATAAAATGTGTATTTTAGGTTGTCCACCTTGACCTCAAAGAAAGCCTGCTTAGCAGATTCAGTCTGTCACATTATGAGTAAGGGAAATGTGGTTTTGCATGTTACAAGTTAATAGAAATTCATCGTGTGTGACTGGATAAATCTAATAAATCACCAGTCCCTATACAGTTAATGAGATTAATTTTATTGGTAATTCGAATTAAACAAATATCCAAGTACAACATCTTAACTGTCAAATATACATGAAAAACAATCCATGGTAAGCTCTAGACTCTTACTTTTTTAGTAAGACCACTAAATTTATATTTGTGAGGAAAAAACATCATCATCAGTATCCATGTGGTGTCAGCTACCTGTGCGTTTACAAGCTGTTGACAGTTAAGAGTCAGTTTCCTGTCAAAGCTACAGGAAGCTGACTATGAAAACCACTTCCTGCTCTCATGCTGCTCTTTGCTCGCACACACCTGCAGGGTATTTCGGTGTCCCAGTGGGGTGAACTGCCAGCACTATTGTCAGATTTTGTCTCTCTGGAAGCAACGTAAACGTGTACACTAATGGCAGAGTACAGCAGGACTTTTAGATTTTTCACTGGGGTCATTCTGTGCTTCCTCTAGTTTATTTCTCTCATTATTATAAAATATGTGGAAACTGGATTTATAAGAATCACACAGTAACATTAACGCGCTTATACATGTATATCTATAAAGTGCTGAGTGCACGAAAACACTGAAAGTTACATTTGTCTTGTTTCGTCCAGGCCCTCTGGTGGCTGGAGGCATTTGGTATTGAAAACATGTTTTGACTCTATGCTGTCAAATTTGAAACGTAAGCAATGAAAACTGAGTGCCTCAACATAAAAAAAAAATTTAATATAATTAATTAAAAGGAAAACTAACTGCAGCTTGAGAGTGTTTATAATGTGTGTGCTTCCTCTTAAAACTATAATTCACCTTTAACTTGACACTATAAGTCAGACCAGAGTAAAAGAGTTCCATTTAATTTTACTTCAAAGGATCCTTTATAACATTATTTAGAGCATCTTGTGGTAAATAAACTGAGACTGTTTATGTATGAATATGAGACATGAGTGATAAGAGGCAATACCACTGTACGGTTACAAGAACACTGATTTTATTAACGTTTGAATAACAAGGGCCCTGATTTGGACTCGACAGAGAATCTCAGTCAAGGTTGCACTATTGCACTGTTCACCACAAAAACCCTGAAAATCACAAATACTGATCTGAACAGTGAAATGAATGTTTGCTTTCTTAAAGTACAACAACAACAAAAAAAATTTCATAAAGAAGCATGTATATACAACTCTTCAAAGTGTTGGCAAAAAATGATGAAAGCTGCAGGAGGCGCTTGCTCTGTTTACATTTTGAGCCAAAAATAGCCGTAACACTTAAAAATTAAAAAATAGATACAGGGGTATGGGTGTAAATACCCCACTGTATACTTAATCAAGTATACAATAAGTCATTTATATTTAAAATTAATCTACAGTCACAAAATCAGAAAGTGTTTAGATTAATTTGTGGTCACGGTGTTTGTCTTCATCTAGTGGTCGTTTGATTTACTGCAGAACAGTTTACCCTTTTATCTTAAGTAGGACAATTTGGTACAGAAAGTCACAGCAAGTGCATCGATGATGTCTTTGTCTCCAAGGCTATCATAATATGCACCAACAAGAAACTGTGAATGACCGCAGAGGTGCGTGAGCTGCTAAAGACTCGACCGAGCAGTCAACAAGGCCCTGAGAACGGCGAGGGACAAACTGTCTCGAGCCATCAGAGCAGCGAAGCGCACACGGCCAGAGAATCAACAGCCACTTCCAGGACAGAGGCAACATGTGGCACATGGGCAGGGCATCCAGGCCAACGCCAACTACAGGACGACGACACCTGCCTGTGACAGTGGCACCTCCCTACCAGATGCCCTGATCTACCTCTATGCACGGTTCGATGCTCAGAATGATGTGGTCATTCTGACTGACCAAGGTCCAGGATCTGTGTATGATCTAAGCTGATGTGAGAAAAGCTCTTTGCAGAGTTAAACCACGGAAGCCTGCTGGTCCAGAATGCATCCCTGGGAAAGTCCTCAGAAAATGTGTAGACCAGCCTGCAGATGTCTTCTTTGACATCTTCAATGGGATGAGTACTGCTGTCATTCCAACATGCCTCAAGGCCACCATCATCGTTCCCGTGCCAAAGAAGTCCCCAGTGTCCTGCCTCCATGACTACTGTCCCGTTGCACTCACACCCATCACGATGAAGTGCTTTGAGAGGCTCGTCATAAGGTCCCAACTGGTCAACAGATGATGCCATCGCCACCACCCCACAGCATTTGTACATATTGTCCACCTGGACAATATGTACAAATGCTGTTCATAGGTTTCAGTTCAGCATTCAACACAATCATTCCTCAGAAACTGATTGGAAAGCTGAGCCTACTTGGACTGAACACCTCCCTCTGCAACTGGATCCTGGACTTTCTGATGGAGAGACCTCAGACAGTCCAGATCGGTAACACCATCTCCAACACCATGACACAGAGCACTGGAGCCCCTCAGGGCTGTGCTCAGCCCACTGCTGTTCACTCTGCTGACTCACAACTGCGCAGCAATGCACAGTTTGAACCACATTGTCAAGTTAGCTGATGACAGGACTGTGCTGGGTAAATCACAGCAAGAATTTCTGGCACAACTTCACCTACTTCCAAGGTGCATGGAGAGGATGAAAAGTTCAAAATGCAGGACCTCCAGCAACACTTAAAAGAGGATGAACAACTTTATTCATTGACCAACACGTTTCGGCTTGTGGCCTTCATCAGGGTCATAATAAAACATTGTAAAAGTTTGCTTAAATACAAGACAGGAAACAGAAAAAAAATTCAAATTAACCAATCAGATCTTCATAGATGGATCAGCTGATATATAAAAAGTTGGTATTGGTTAATTGGTTAAATCATAGTTTGTCCCTCGCCACTCTCAGGGCCTTGTTGACTGCTCTGTCAAGTCTTTAGCAGCTCACGCACCTCTGCAGTCATTCACAGTTTCTTGTTGGAGCATATTATGATAGCCTTGGAGACAGAGACATCATCTATGCACTTGCTGATGAAGCTGTGCTGGGTCTCGTCAGCAAGAGCGGTGAGTCAGCATACAGAGAGGAGGTGCAACAACTAATGGACTGGTCAACGACATGTCTCTGAACATGGACAGAACAAAAGAGATGATTGTCAACTTCAGGGGAGCACAGAGATATCACTGTACACTGAACAGCGATGAATCCTCTGTGGAGGTCGAAAAGAGCACCAAATGGGCAGAGAACCTGTCCTGGTCTTGCAAAACCAGCTCCATAACTATGAAATGCTGTCAAACAGCATCTCTACTTGCTGTGAAAGCTGAGAAAAGCTCATCTCCCACCACCAGTTTTTACCACCTTCTACAGAGGGACTATTGAGAGCTTCCTGAGCAGCTGCATCACTCTCTGGTATGGAAACGGCAATGTATCGGATCGCAAGACCCTACAGTGGATAGTGAGAACAGCTGAGAAGATCATTGGAGCCTCTCTTCCCTCCATCACAGATACTTATTATACCTGCTGCATTTGCAAAGGCACCAGAATTGTGGAGGACCCCACACACCCCTCACACACAATCTTCATCCTGCTGCTTTCTGGTAAGAGGTACCGGAGCATTCGGACCCTCACTGCCACACTGCAAAACACTTTCTTCCCCCAAACCGTCAGACTCCTGAGTATTCAGTGACTGGACAGACACACACATAGCTTAATACATTCATACACAGAATTCATTTTTTCTTGGCTCTAGGCGGAGGCGGACGCGTCTTTCTCACCGTCTCCTCACTTATCTTTCCTGCTTGGCTTCTATGTCCTTGTCTAGTCTCATCTAACTCTAATCCTCAGAGAGTCTCTCAGTCTGGTTCTCTAAAACCTAAAGAATAATGGATTTGATCAACTTGTCCCTTGTGGCACCCTATACTCGGGAAAGCCCGAATGTCCTGCAGAGACATTTGCTGCTGGAGACTCGGTGGTCGGTTGCGTCGTGTGCGACTCCTGATGGAGGACATCGAACAACATCTACCTATTCGGAACCATGGTAACAGAGTTCTGGCTGATTGGACCTGATTTATCGAAGCACAGAGATGTGGTTACAGCTGTTCAAAACCCCACAAGGCTGGCCGACATGATTGACGATAGGCAAGCTGTGAGTACTCAGACTGTTTATTAAACACAGTATGGATTAGATCTTGGAGAAGCTCACGGCTCTGCAAATGGAAACTGATAGACCTGGTGACCAGTGACAGACATTAGACGAACTGCGAGATTCAATGCAGTTTCGCATTAACTCAAACAACCAGCTCCTCACTCATGTGGCTCCGGAACAGCAAATTCTTCTCCTTGATAATGGGACTCTTCTTTGACTCTCTGCTCCTATCCTTCAAGGACACCTGAGTTGGCTGAGGACTGATGACTGTTGCTTAACCGTGTGAAAGAACACTCTCTCTCAGTTGAACACAGGATACACATACACATTCACACACACACCCCATGGTGTTGTACTTTTCATCTACCTGTTTTGACCTGTCTCCCCAATGTGAGGTTTGTGTAATGTTTGTACGGTTGGAAGGGGTCCAGTTTCACTGCAGGCAACTGCAAGTGACAAATAAAAAGGCTTCATCATCATCATCTTCATCATACATGTGATTACCTCAAGCACTTATCTGCACAATCCCATACACACACACACATTGGGTTTTCATAACTTGTGGGGACATCTCATTGACATAATGCTTTCCCTAGCCCCTAACCCTACCCATCAAAAATGAATGCCTAACCCTGACCCTGACCCTTAACCTAACCATAACCTAATTGTAACCCTGACACTAAAACCACATTTTGAGCCTCAAAAATGCCTTCAAATTTCTGGGGGACTGGGATTTTGGTCCCCACAAGAATAGTAAACTTCCAATTTTTGGTCCCCACAAAGATAGTAATACCCGTCTACACATACATACACACACACCTTTATCCCATTACCATTACTTTATGTGTGGATTTTCTGTCATATGTACCACGATCTAGGAGAAACTGTGTCTCATTTCACTGTGTATTGTACAACTGTACATGGTTGAAATGACAATATAGCCACTTGACTTGACTTGATTTTATGTTCATTAAGTAATCTGTTAAATAACTGAGTTCTTCTTCTCCAACCTGCTCCCTTTAGGGTTCGCGTCCATCTCACCCCAGCCTCTGTATCCTCCTCTATCAAATCAACCTTCTACATGTCCTCCTTCATGGCATCCATGATTTTCCTGGTCTTCCTCTTTTTCTACTCTATAGAAAGTAGAAAATAGCAGTTCCATATTTGAGATATGTCCAAATGATCTGGAATGTACCTCTGAGCTGTCCCTCAGATATAATCACCTGAGGCAACTCAGGTGATTAGAAATGACTTTGGTGCTGGGCTGGTGAAATGGGACTTTTTGGAAAATAACTGTAATGTATTCACAACATTATTTTGCAGCGTCGCCAAGACATTGCCTGATCTTACGTCTTTATGTTAGTATTACACAATGCTGTTGGTACTAAAGCAGCTGTAAGAGACCAGCACCAGACTACCACCAAACAACTTTTGTTTATAGGGCAAACTCCTTAGTATGAGGCCAGAAAGTGTAGAGAACTAAGTAAAAGTAATTAAACTCTAAAAACTTGTAAATAATATAGGCTAGTTAAAATACGCATGGAAACTGTTTGTACTCACAAACAGGATCTGACTTGTAACAGAAACCCCACCAATCTTGACAGATAAGGAGGTAGCCCCCTTTTTTGGCACAGAAGTTCTTCCTTTTTGGACTTTCTTCATTTACATCTTTTTGATAAATAAAGTCTTTTTTTCATTGGCCCAGAAATTTGTTCCACAACGTAATTTATTTAATTAATTTATTAATTTATTAATTTTTTACCTTCACCCAGCAGTTTCTGTATTTCACACTTAGCGGGGGTTGCTTGCGTCTTGTGGTGAAGCCCTTACGGCTGACAGGGTGACATGTACATGTATCCCTGTATCCTGCAGCATGTTCTTGACTTGTCATTTGCTATTGTCCATGTCGCCTGTCGTGTGTAATTGTTTTTTAGAAGCACAAATAAAACAGTTTCGATGCATGCTCAATCATCCAGATAAGTAATTTCAGTGTAAATCTGCTGCAATTAAAACAAGACTTGGCATCAGTGTAACAGCCATTATTTTACTTCTAATTCATATTCTGAAGCATATTTGCTGAGCTTTTTCTTTAAGTAAGAAGAGTTTCATGGAAGCAGAAGAAATTGAATGGACTGTTGGTTTCATGTAAACCTTTTAAGGAGGATGAAATGGGATGGCACCAACCCTCCTTGAGATTTGACAGCTGTTAGGGTATTGTTAGCTTTATTTTACCTACTGTAACCTTTGCTTCTAATTAATCCTAATATTCATTCACACTTATTTATTTGGCCTCTATGACAGAGTGAGAGCCAAATGGGCAGTAAACCAGGCCTTTTTACCTGTCCCCTGCATCTGTTTTCAATGTCAGTGATCAAATATTCAAATGTCTTGTGCCCCTCTACCCCACACAAAAAAAACCCTTAAAATCCTTTACCTTCATCTACCTTAAACTAAGAATCAAGTCAAATAAATAATAATAATTCTCATGTCATCTGAATTGTCATTTTACTGCAGAGAACATGAACTACGTTGCGCAGTCCATAAGAGACATGCACAGGTTATGCAACCAACGCAGCATCATCTGTCAGATTAACACTGCATGTTTCACCAGCTGTACCGCAAAACTTCCAACATTTAGAGCTAAAATGTAAAACGTAAAAACAGAGAAATATATATATATATTTTACTTTATGTTTTCAGAATTGCAATGATAATCCTGACTGTCCTCTGGTGTGTGTCCTTCACTTGAACAGAAGAGGTCGGGCACGCTGCGGGTTTTATGATAGAGGTGGAAAAAAAACCCGAGCTTAGAAAAGGGGGAGGAGCGACGGCTCCACGGGAATGACAGCGAGGAGGGGGGAGACAGTCTCCTGTGTCCAAACATCATCTACTTATAGGCGTGATTTAACAGCGAGCTATCAGGGATATCTGGTTTGTTGATCTTAGGATGCTGGTCGCTGTGAGGCTCTGAGGAGGACTCGCCAAAGGGTTTGATAAATATTCCGGCTTAATGGCCAGCTAGCATAACAAAGCTAACTGTCGTTAGCCGCTGGAGCCGGAGAAGTGAAGAGCCGAAGAGGGGAATGAGTTCCCTCGGATAGCTTTCACAGAAGAAACGACCACTCAACCTGTTCAACATTTCATTACTTTTCTAAATCACAGGTAAGATCCGTTAATTTGATGTGTGTCAAGATAATATCGACTTGTAAAGTTAGCGCTAGCTACGGGGCTAGTCTCACCGAGCGCTGTGTGTGTGGCAGCTAGCAAACCGTCGTTTCAAACGCTGTTAACCGCTATGAGTCAGTACCGAAATCCCCATCCTTTTTTTTCTCCATCTGTTTAAAATTTTTAAAAAGTGATGAAAATTGAGGAAAAAGTCAGTTTTGGATTAGTTAAAACTGTGACGTTACAAATAGTTCCTGTAAGCAGAAGACCGAAACAAGCTAGAACATAAACGAAAAACGAATGAACTATGAGGGACTGGTGCATAAAGACGAAGCGATCAGTAAAGATGGTGGGATTCTAAACTTAATAGGCATCTCTGTCACTGAAGTCTCCTAATTAGCACATTCTGAAGTAATTGTCTTGTTTGTGTCTTTGAAGTTGCCAACAGATCCTGAAGTATGACGGTAATTATGTATTGCAGTAGCAATCGTTAAGACATGTGGTGTTTAGCAAAGGGATACTGTAGCAGTATGTATCCTGTGTGACCTAGACTGGTTATTATTAGTCTGCCCGCCCTGATCCCTTTATTAAGTAGTGCAGGGACGTTGGCTCACACCCCTCCTTGCAGATGTATACCCATCAAAGCATAGCAGGAGTTACAGACATGTAGCAGCACGCTGAGCAAAAACACATGAAGTCCGAGGGGACTGATCCGTACTTGTGCAAAATTACCTAGAGTAAAGGGATTTGGTCCATGCATTTGTCTATTTTTTATTTATTTTATTGAGCCCTTTATAAGACCACGTGAAAGACCTCTTACCCTACTCCCTAGATATCATTAGTTATCACTTGTTAAATGCCCCCC